>JABUQX010025791.1:0-59479 GCA_015478945.1 Trachelipus rathkii
ATCCAATAGAGACGCCAGGTCTGCTCTTAGGATAGGGGAAATTTTTGAGTAATGCATTATTATATGATCTGGAATCATATTTACCAAGTTATTTATTATGTCATGTTTTCAACCTATGTTTAATATACCTATCCATCAGGAGGCTAAGGGTTACTTTTTTTAATAAGATGAGTGAGATACTAATGATATTATATATATTATATATACTAAATATATATATTATATATATATAAGTATATAATATATATGATAATATGTATATATACTTATAATTTTAAAATATTTAACACTCCATATCTCATATATAAATAAAATATTCATTGTACATAATACATATATATATATTAAATACTATACATATATATATAATATATATATACCTACTATATAAGATTTTAACATTATAACTATATATAACTATATCTACATATATATATATATATATATATCCACATATAATATATATATAGTATATACCAATTACGGTAATAGTCACTATATTATAATACAACTATATCACTTATATATATATAGGTGTACTATAGTTATTTATAATATAATATACATTTACTATTATATATATATATATATATATCTACAGTATATATATATATATTATAGTAGTATATAATATTATATACACACTAGTTAGAGAGAGAGAGAGACGAGACGACACGCGCACGAGAACACGAGCACAGAGGAGTAGAAGCAGAGAGAGAGAGACGCACGCACACACAGAGAGAGAGGAGGAGAGAGGAAGAGAGAGAGTATAATAGAGAGAGATGCACACACACGGAGTTGGATGGTGGATTGGACGCCGTCGTAGAATCGCACACACACATCACGAATTGTGAGGAGAGACTGAGAGGGAGAAGATGGCGCCTGAAGTGCAGTGATTGTTTTTTATTTTCTATGGAAGTCGTGTTTATTGTTCACACACGTTTTTCGGAGCCCTCCGCTTGGTGATGTAGGCATAGGTTTGAGAATATCACTGGAGCATAGAACAAACATAGTTGTACACATCCTCACACTGACGCAACATGAATAAAGACGGAGCTTAGTTCTTTGCAGTTCACAGCACACATTGAGATCGCCAATTTTCGCGGCACATTTTGGTTTTTCCGGCGGGTCCAGCACTCCTTGGCGTGTGTTCCTGGCTAAAATGTTCATAGATGAGAGTATGGTTTCATATTGCATTGGTGCAATGCATTCGTTTTGACGGTGATAGCGACGGATTAGTGTCCGTTCAAGTGATCATCCAGCCACAACCATGTTAATTCGGCGTGCCAACAATTCATATTGTCTGCGAATACTTAAAGGCGCACTTTGTCTTTTTTTCTCCCTTACACAGGATTAGATTTCAGAGTAATATAATACCTTAGTGATTATACTGTAATAGGCGAATATATAATACACTCTTTAGAAAATATTCAAATTGCATTTTTATTTATTCGAAATATATATATATATAATATATATATATATATATATAATAATATTATAATTATATATATATATATATATATATTATATTAATATAATTAATATTCATATAATATATTATATATATATATTTATATATATTTTATATATTATAATTTATTATATATATATTTATATATATATATAAATAGTATTATATGATATATAAATATGTAGTATATATATATATATATATATATATATATATATATTATATATATAATATATATTATTATATATATCTATTTATTATTATTAATATTAATATTTTATAATATATATATTAATATATATTAATATATTAGTATATATTAATTAATATAATATATATAGTATTGTATATTATATAATAATATATAATATATATAATATCAATTAATATATATTATAAATATTATATATAATATAATATATATATATAATTTCAGGTATGAAATGAGGAAGGATCAATAGTATATACATCCATATTTTTTCATTTTAAAAGAAAATGTCTACAAGACCCGGATACTCCAGCCGGACTTTCTATGCCCTTGAGCAGCTTCCGCGCTAGTGCCTGTGGCCCGATTTCGCGGCCTGGGTTTAAATGACATTGTGAATCTATTCGGTTATTTCGGTTCCCGAGAATCTACTCACTAGTCTCCGGCTTATCTCCGAATGTCCGGAGACCTAGTATTTTTTTAAAATAGTACTATTTTTAAAATAGTATTATTATTATTGATTTTATTTAAAGTAAAACTTTGCTTTTTGAATATTTTTAAATAATTTAAGACATTTTGAGTAAAATTAACTTTTATTTTAGAAATGACTTGATAGTTACTATACAGGTAGTTGTAAAAAAATATCATTTTAATATTTTTTTGGTATATTTTGTATTTATTAGGATTAGATAATATTAGAGTGCTAATAGTAAAAATAGCTAAACAACTAATATATCTGGAAAAACTAATATTATGATAATATTATTTATATTTTAATCTGGTGAATAGGCCCTATAGATATCATTTACTAAGATTTTCGATTCGTAACCGGCCTTGTATATGATGCCTTTATTCCTTTTATTTTGAGAGAATATAACAACCTTTTCTATAAGGGTTTGTAAATATATCCAATAAATATACCGTAACTTTTCACAGCACCTCACAACAACAAAATACACTTATGATAAATCTAGCCTTAAAAATGCAATACGAAATATGTAAATGAATTGGTAAAAGAACTTTAAACTTCATGCCATATCTGACCAAAAGACAAAAAATTAAAATGATATATATCCTTTATAAATGTTAAATTATTAAATAGCTTTTAAGTTTTAACAAACTAACCTTTGAAACTATATAAAACGAAAACGATAAACTCATATTATATTATATTAATAATATATATATATATATATTTGGATATATATATACTATATAATATATATACCATATAATAATATATTTATTAATATAGTTATAAGTGCATGTACCAGCAGTTTATCGATACACTGTACAGAGTATCACAAATATTTTGTTTGAGAAAATTTAATTATTTTGTTAAACCAAAGTCGAGTGAAAGGAGTTAAATAGCTTATGCATTGCAATTTAGGTAACCATTCTCTAATATTTAAAAATCAAATGCTCTGGTTATAATTATGATGAACGAAAACATGATGGACATTCATGTGTTGGAAGAAAGACGATTTTTTTTACTTGTATAAATATTTCTGCTTGGCTAAATCATTCTCTCGCCTCTAAATACACTTGAAATTGGAGAAGAGATATTTCCTAGCTAATTCGGTAGATGCAACAGGATAAAGGCTTTTCTTTCTCTTTTTCGCTAATAACATGGATCGGGTATCCTATTTTTCGTTCCATAAGTGGTGCTAGCAAAATTTTTATCCACAGTAGTTTGAATAGTATTTCTAATTCATAAGTTGTATTTTCTCTCATGCTCGCTCTACGTTTGCTTTAAGCGGTTTTTTTCGTCTTGTCAGTCCACTTGGTTTGAGTTGTATCTGATATTCTTATTTTCTTTCTGACCGATTTTATTGTAGGCATGTCATCAAGCACTTCCAGAAATTGAATGCGTTTCCTTCTCATTTAATCATTGTTTCATTTTTCAGATTCTTCGATGTGAACTGTATGAGACTGCGATCATTTTTTCAATCATTGACACCGATATACACAATGTACATATTTTCTTTATCAGCATAACCAAGATTTCTTATTACTTTTTTGCTTTTGAGAATAAATTTTATTTTTTCTGAACAATAATATCAAGGGAGCTATTTGTATTTGGATATCGAACGTTGCAGAGTACAATAAAGTTCCTTTCTTTAATGGAACCGAAACGTTCAGTAAAGAATTTAAAAGTTCATCTTTCATAAGTTTTTTAACGCACCACTATCCTTCCAAGTTTTTTCTAAATATTTATGCAATGCATTAACTGTCAGTATTACAAAAGGTAAATCTACATCATCATCACTGGCTCTTTTAGTTAATTCTTCCAATGGTTGTAGCCAATCTAATTATATTCTCCATTACGTTTCCAGTGATTTGCATTTAAGATCATCTAGATTTTTTTTCGAATTTGAGAAATATATAGTAATTGCAATTTTCTGCTCTATGATCCGTTTGCAGCTATAATATATGATGAATTCCATCTGTGTTTTAACATCTTGGATAAGCTTATGTATTGGCAAATTTTGAGATTTCTTTGAAATTTCATTAGATTTATTTGATGTAGCCAATTGTGTGATCTACTAAAATGACATACAATTTTTCCTCATAAAAGTAATTAAATCTTTAATTGGTTTTTGAGAAAATACTAGCTTATGTACCTAGCTGTAAGGAATGAACAAAACATGTCTCCAAATTATAACACCGTGTCCGCTTCTCGATGTAATTGTTTTGGTGCATTATCTGTTCGGACAACATTATTTTCTCTTTTTTTAAATCCCAGCTCTTAAGCATTTCCTCACTTTTTCGACACGATTCACTGCTTAATGAGAAACATTAAAACTACTGATTTGTAATGTTCCACTCTCCTTTTGAAAATTTTTTATCAATCCAATGCCCTGAAATACTTATAAAGCTGTTCAATTGTTATTGGAGCAATCCAAATATCTATGTTGAATTGCTTATTGCTTGATATTTCTTTGCAGGCTTGGAAGTGTTATTTTTGTTCTTACCTCTTTATATAATTGTTGGGGATAATCTCTTCTGAAAAGATCCTCCTTGATGGAATATATTGTGGACATACGTGATTTATTAATCTCTTAAATCCACTGTTTTCTACAAAGAACAATGGCAGATTGTGTCACAAGCAATCATTATCCCCACTTTTGAAATTGGAATTCTGTGACTTGTTCTATCATTAATCGTTCCAAATCTTTGTTTTCTCATTATTTCAAACAGTGAGGCTGAAGAAATCTTTCTTTTAATAGAGGTAGATTAGTTTGATGATATGGGGACATGGATATCTCATCTGGCTGTGCTGTGATTATCATCTTTTTCTTTTTCAGCACTTTTTTTTCGCACACTTTGAAGGATTCTGATAATCTATTCTTGTAATACTTCAAATACTGTGTGGGGTTGGTTACGTCCTACGTCATTTTCGTTGAGAGATTTTCGGACCTAGGCATCTCCACATTAAGAGTTGTTGTGCGCGTTTTAGATAGTAGTGTTGGGATTGTTGAATCCGGTTTATAGATTAACCTGTTCATGTTGGCGTTTGTGTTAAAGATGAAAACTGTAACAAATTGATTATACATAGCTTACGCCTTAATTATTAGGTATTAACAACCCTAAAAAACTCTCACAAAGGCTAACACAGTATTATCTAAGTCAAATACTTATCCTGGACAACGAAACTACACATACTTATGCGCTTCATCCTGTACTCGTCGGTTCAAGATACCTAATGCCATGTCGTAGAACAGGAAATGACATTTAAGATTCTGAGACAGGATTAACATTTTTTGAGAGAAAATAATAAAATAGAAGATTATGCGAGTCGAGTATCAGTTAAGGCGTTTGAGAATGGTCGAGGATACAAAGTAAGAGTCCTCTGAAAAGCAAGAAGATTAGAATAACAACAGAACAACAGTCAAATGAATGTGCATCCTATTGTTCGTGCATCATATTCTTGAGCATACTTTTCAATTTCATAACTCAGATCTTATACACTGCTATATAAATGTAAGAAATTAGATTTTTTTTCATACAAGCAACCAAAGAGCTCACAACATTGCACTTGAAATAACCTGCCTAATAATGAAGCAAGCTACACCTCCATTGAGTTAGCTAGAGAACAGAGTTTTCTCAGATTCGATATACAAGGAAGAAGAGTGCCGAACGATCTAAGTGAACCTCACAGCTCCTCACATATACCAGTCTTCTTCGGGCTGTATATACGTCCGACTGCTCGTCTCCGCCCGAGAGCCTTTCACGAATATCTTGCCATTTAATTTTTATATACTACCCTTTTTATTATAGCATGTAGAAATATAAACCAATTATAATGAGACTTTTTTTATTATATCATTGAGAGAAGTTACACCTTACACGGATATTATGCCTCATTCATGAGTGATAATCTTCTCCTAGCCCCTAGTACTAATTTACTTAGAGATCTCGGACAGAGAAGTGTGTCTCAGTATCAGGAGGATTGGCATATGTCTTTATTCTCATGAAGGAGTCGAATCTACTTATATACCAACTAATATAATAAAGGGTATAAGAACTAAAAAACACTCTAGCTGCAAGAAAATTCATAGCAAATAGCATTAACCATTCATGATATTTGGCTTGCCCTCATATAACAATGAAAGCCTTTATAAGTATGTTGAAAGGGCATTGGATTGATAAAGATTTATTCAAAGAGAAGTATATTCTTGTCAGGAACAGGCAATACAGTCCATTAACAAAAATATGTGTCAAAAGGTGAGGAATTGACTTTAAGAGCTGGGATTTAAAAAGAGAAAAATTTCGAGTTTCTCTAATTAGCTGAGCATAAATGATTGTTAAACGAAGTAATGTGTTATAAATGAGACTCATGATTCTATGTTCATTCCTTTACGCTGTAACAATAAGTCAATTTTTCTTCCAAATCATCTATTAAGGGGAATTTACTTTATGTAGGAAATTATCGGTCATTTTAGTAGGAATTCAGACCAATTGACTTTTACACTAATTATACCAGTTATAACTTGAGATTGCATAGGAATATTCAAATTTTGCCAATAACATTAAGTCCCTATATTCCAAAAGATTGCTTAAATAACAAGTGAATGGATATTAAATTCATGTTTCATATGTATATGCTTGACTCAAAGGAACCTCATATAGAAGCAATAAAATTTGACTAAATATATTATTAACTTAAATATATTTCATTGAACTTCGAATAATAAAACGATTAGATATACTTAAATGAGCTAATAATCACTGAGATGCAAAAAGGGGTTAGAAAATTTTGTAATATCGCACACCCAATTTTAAAAGGATAAATTTAATATATAACTATGTATATAATATAATTATAGTTTAGTACATTTAATCATATAACATTTTTTTCATATATTAGTATATAATAATAATGATATAATGATAATATATTATAGTATATTATTATGAATTTATCTTTTGTATCCCTGCAGTTTGCAATGCACTGCTATTACTATTTGAGCCCACTTGGCTAGGGAGCGGGTGTAACACTGCGACTGCCTTTTCCCTTCTCTATATAACGTTTTGAGGTAAACCTCTAATTATATTAGAGAGGTCTTACTATGTTCCACTTGCAACACCGTTTCTATATTCTCACTACCCCTATACGCCTCTTATTTTAGGTTATATTTTATATATGTAATCCGTATAAATACACTTTCTCCCCACGCCCCTACAACCTCATTATTTACTAACGACCGCAACAAATTTTACATATATATTTATAAATAGTTTAAGATTTGTGAAACCACAGTCAGATTATATAATATAGAATAAGTATATATTATACTCTCAACAATTACAAGTATATATTATCTAGATATACATAATGAAGAGAGAATCTGAAAAATATAGTAAAACTGAGAGTAATTATATAGGATAGTATAGATAAACAGCATTATCCCAAATATTTGGAATGTTTATTTAGAATGACATGCTTACAATAAGAAAAATCGTACCAGAAAGTAAATAATAATTAAAAAAGTATATAATATTGGTGCAATAATACTAGCATATTAACATGTTATATATGAGGTATATAAATATACTTTGAGATATATTACTATAATTAAGATAAAGTATAAATGGGGCAACTCTGAAGCAATCCGGAGACATCCGGCCAACCGGCCGGAATTAAAATTAGTCTTTCTGATCCGCCTCCGAGCTCTGACCGAGCCGTTCCGGAATCAAATAAGAAACGTTTAAGAACATGCCGAGCAGATCGCCGAAGGAAAACTGAGTAAGAAGTAGAATAATACTCATTCAACCACTAACTGCTGGATAAATAATTTTGCAAGCTACACCACTTTATTTGGAACGAAATATGGATACCGATTGACACGTTATAGCGAAAGAAAGACAAGCTCTTTATCCTGATTGTTAATCTTACCTGAATTAGCTAAGGATAAATATCTAATCTGTCCATTCAGTGTATCATAGCTGAAGTAAGATGTTATTGTTCCAAGCAGGTAAATATTTAATATAAAGTTAAAATAAAGAATTATGCTGATCTTTATATTATTATTATCTCAGAGAGGTAAACCCTCTTTTTTCATTTATATCATTACATAAATAATATAATGAAGCTTTAATATTATAAAATTATAATAGTAAGAATGGTTTACACTAGATAGACTTTTCGAAGAACGATGCTCAACTTTATCCTTTAAACTGACCTATGAGTTTTAAACAAAATATATTTATAATTATATTTCTCAATAAAAATTATATTGTGTATACTTCTTATGTAACATGATATCAGAGTAATAAGCTATTATTAGCTGGTAAATAATGTACTTTAAATATAATAATAATATATTATTATAATATATTAATAATAATAGTTAATATTATATAGATATAATTATTAATATTTATAATATATATTAAGGTCAGGGCACAGGTAGTAATAGGTATTCTCTGCTAAATTAATATATATAAATTAAGTATATTCAAATTTAATGTGTTAAAAATTAAAAGATATTTAATAATTTCAATGAGTTAAATTTAGATTAATATTTTATCTTAATAATTTAATTGGTCTAGTTCGGTCGAAAGATAATAGGGCTAATGTAATAGTATTATTAAAAGTATCTTATTTAATATCCATTTATCTATATTACATATATTTCACTCTGTTATTTGAGCATTTTTATAAGCTAAGATTTTTAATCAAAAGTGGTATAGTTTTATATTGTTATTAGAGGGTAGTCATTATATGGAAGATTCAATATACTATTTTAAAGTTGTTATATCTAATATCATATTTACCCACAATTTTGTGAAGATAATTTTGATGTATAGTTAAATACCATAACAAGTACATTACTAGTATTATATATTAGTTAATTAGTTATATTATATATATATATACGTAATAATATATATAATATATAATATTGACTAATATTAACCACTACATACAAAAAATTAAAGATACTTTATGTTCAACTAAGTCCTTCTCATTGGTTAACTAAGATCTTGAAAAACATTCACTAAGATATTCTCATATGTTAACTAAGGAATTTTCATATTATCTATGCATTGAAAAGTTAACTCTCATTTTTAAAAATATATGGTATCTACCGCCGGATAGATAAGCCAGAGACTAGTGGTATACTACCAGGCCGAGGAGCCGGAGACTTAAAAACGAGCTCGGAAGCTTCACGGTGCCAAGCAGAGAGCGCGGAATGCACGGAACTGCCAGGTGCATACGCCTATATAATTATATTATATATATATTAATATATTATCAATTATAATTAATTAATATTAATTATATAATATTATATTATAATATATAATATATAATATAATTTATAAAAAGGTAATTAAACAATAAATATACATACTTTCCCATGCAAACCGAAGTATGTAAGTATTCAATATATAGTTATAATTATAATTATATATATAATTATATATATTAATATATATATATATATATATATATATATAATAGTATATAAATATATATAATATACATATATTATATATTATATATTAATATATTAATATTATAATATATAATATATATATAATATATATATTAAATATATATATATATTATAATATAATATATATATTATATTATAATATATATAATATTAATATTATATATAATATATATTAATATATTATATTAATATATTTGAATAAAGTAATATCGAAAATAGAAATATTTATTACAGTTATTTAATAAGTTATCTAATTAGTATAAGGGACTACCAAAGGACACCGACTCAAAAAGAATGTATGGAGTAAAAAGACTATAATCCCTAGTTATAGCAGATAGAAATCAACTGAGGATATTCACTTTCATTTCACACTCAAACAGATGCCATGTAAATGAATATCATTCTTCTTTGAAATAGACTCACTCAAACTTACCAAGAACTCAATTTGCGGAAATAGGCGATATTACTCATTATTTATCACTTTTATTATGACTAGTAATAGTCTCCTTTATATTAACTCAATCTTATGAACAGATTAATTTAAAGGATTATCACTATATTAAAACCATATTGCTAATATAAACAGTGGGTCAATTAACAATTATTAAAATATAATAATAATCAATATACTCATTAGCATTTATTCAATCTTAATCATAATATAATTATCATATAATTTCTTATCTTACAATATCTTATATTTATCTATATATCTCTCTATCTATATTAATATTACTAATATTATCTCTATCTCTATCTATATCTCTATCACTCATACTCAATATACCTACTATAATTCACTCTCTCTACTACTCTCTTATACTCTAACTATCATTAAATAATATATATCTCTCTCACTACTAAATATACTGTGTTGATTGTTTATTCTACTATTACTATATCTGCTCCATTGCATCTCTCTTACATTATACTCACTCTCACTCTTATATATATAATAAATAAAATATAATATATATTATTAAATATATTATATTAAATATATATATTATATAATATATATATATAATATAATTATATATTAATAATATTTAATATAATATTTTTTAAATAAAATATTATTTACCTATATTATTTATATATATATTAATATATATTATATATATATATATATATTATATATTAATATATAATAAAAAATTAATAGTAATTAATATTAATATTATATTTATATTATATTATAATATTAATATTATATTAATATATAAATATATAATATTATATATATTAATAAATATTATATATAATATTAAAATTTATATATAAATATTATATTAATAATAATATAATATTATATATATAATATATAATATATCATATAAATTATATATATATATATATTATAATATTATATATATAATATATAATATTATAATTAATATTATTATATATATATAATAAATATATATATATATTAATATATATTCTATAAATAATATATATATATATATTATATATATATAATACCTCATATATATATATATTAATACATATATTAATTAATTATATATATATATAATAATTATTAATATATAATATATTATAATATATATATATTAGTACTATATTATATATTATATATATTATATAGTAAATATAATATATTATATATATATTAATATTATATTATATATATTATATTATATAATATATATAAAATCATCATAAAAATCTTACAATATAGAAATAATATATATATATATAATATATATTATATATATAAATAATATATATTATATATATATATAATATATATATTAAATATATATATTTAATAATAATTATATATATATATTATATATATATATATATATATATAATAATAATAATTTATTATAATATTAATATATAAAGGGATACTACGCTTAATTAGTATATAGTAGGTGCTGTGCATATAGCGTAAAAGATTATTTTCATAATTCTAATATTAGCATTATCAAGATACAACAACAACTTGATATACTGAATATATAATAATTTAAAGGAATATATACATAAGTATTGAATGTACAGTCTGGTAAAGAAGATAGTCTGTTGTTCATCATTGAGATGGGCCATAACTTTGCAGATTTCACCGAGAACTTCCTCAGTATATTCGATTGAAGTTATTTGTGGATTCTCTAATAAAATTATAAATATATTAACAGAAGAGGCGTCTATAATAATAACAAGAAAGGATACATATACTGAATAGTTTTATATTATTATATTGGAACAATATTGGAATAAAACAAAATACTACATAGAGTATATATATCATTTTAGTAACTAGTAGAGAATATAGAAATTAAAAAGAAAAAAATAAGATATATTACTGTCCAGACTCCTGTTTTGAAACAAAGCAATTACAAAATTGACTTCTTTTGACATTAAGTCGTTATATAATTGCTACTAGAACACAGATATCTATACCAGTAATTTATCGGAAATTTTTTAGCTATTGAGGTCTCAATACTATCTTTTAATGTTTTGTTATATAAATACAGTGAGGAGCAATGAATCTTAGTATGCCTCAGTTGCCGGCCTTCCTACTCTTCCGAGAGTAATAACTCAGTATTAATCATACTTCCTATATATTTATATCATACAATATTTGGAATAGTCACAATTATCACATCTGTAAAAATGGACATTCTTAATAAGGTCTCTTAACCATTTATTATTAATATATAATATTATTTAATAATTATAATTATTAACAGCAAAAGTTTTATTTTAAAATTGTATTATTAGTTATTATGATTTAACTTTATATTAATTATTATTATTAATATATTATATTAAGTATATTATTTAATTTATTAATTATTATATTATATATTATATATTATATATTTAAATATATTATAATTATTATTATATATATTATATTATTATATATTATTATTATATAATAAATAATATTTAAAGTTATGTATTATTTCTATTTCATTAATTCACTTCTATATGTTAGCTTGAGCTTATCTTCACCTTGATATTATCAAGATTACGCCTCCCTTAGAGTTATGTAATACTCACTGGTTATATCTAGTTAGTCGTGGAACTATATTCGATTCATGAAATAGAATGTAGTATATTAGTAAGAGTGGAGTCCATTAGCATATAAATTAGATAGATGACTTGAGTGATAAATATGGTCCTTTAATGATAAGATTGTATATAGTAGTTATTAGTAATCTAATATGATTGAGTAAATATTATTGATATTTTTGATCTAGATATCATTATTATTTAGATATTACTTATTTGTATTGATGTGATCATCTATTGAATTTATTAGTAATACTTATATATTTCTCATCCTATTAGTATACTTCTGATCTTATTGAGTTATCCCAGCACAGTTGGATTGGCGATTTGCATCTAATTGATTATTATGTGATGATTACTTATATGAGTCAGCAATTTGACTTATCGTAGATATTTACTTATTGATCTGAGTATTCTCTATTGTTATTACTTGATTCTTATATCTACTTGGTTATTTATTTAAAATTATTTATTATTAATTATTATATATTTATTATTAGTATTAGTATTACCATTCATTCATTTATTATCTATTTATTTTATTTATTATTAACATATCATTATTATTATTATGTTATCTCCATTTCATATTTTAATTATGTATCATGCGACTTATATCTCCTCTCCATTTTATTCATATGTATATCATTGATTATTGACGGTGATTTTCATCTATAAGTTTAATTATTGATTGATTCCATTTGATCCGGCTTCCAAATCAAGACATATTGATATTTCTTAAACTGTCTGATCTAGTTCCCATTCACATTCTTCTTTCTAATACCTTTTTGAACAGCAAACTGTATTATCTTGATTTATTTTTCAAACATTTCGTACTTCTTCTTCATCTTCCTTATATTTCCTAATAAATACGGATATAAGGATTGAACAACAGAAAGTGATTTGAGTAGCGAGAGACCACAAGTCAAATTGGTCTTTTTTCTCACCTTATTTATTAAGAAGAATTCTGTCCAGTAGAAGACGAGTCATCTGTACTTCTTATTTTCTGTTTTGGTGAATCGGCTAGTATATTGTCAGGTCCTTAATTCTTATACTGACCTAATAATCGAATTATATCTTTGGTCTTTTTTGAAATAGGACATGGGGTAGAAATCCTTGGCCAATTTTTTAATTTTGTTGTTTTGACAACTTAAAGATTAAGAAATAAAAGTTTTTTTATTAGTTTGATGGTGTTTTATGGTTCACAAGTGGTTCACCCGCCTTTGCACTGGCTTGATCTTAGAAATTTTTTTGTGTTTTGTTCTTTAAATGCCCCAGGATAATTTGCCCTAAGGCGAGAGCAAGGAGTCTAAAGTGCTTTGCTCCATAAGAGATTGGTGTTAAAAGGGTTGTCCTAGAGTCAGGAGTTTTTCTGCAAGAATACCTCTATGTCATGTACTTTGCATTCATTTTCGCATATCTACATATAGTTTAATCGGCCGGTCGCCTTAGAAAGAGATAAAAAAAAAGAAAATTGAAGATGGGATACTAGAAGAATATGGTTTTTGTGAGTTTGTCCACTTACATTTGTTTATGATGCATTATAATTTTATTTTATGAATTTATTATTATTTGTTTTGTTTGCTTTTATGAATAAATTGAAAGAACAAGCAATACGTGGATTCGTTGGTCAGTTGCGATTTTTGAGAGAGAGAGTGTAATATATTAAAAAAAAAAAGTAGTGAATAAAAATTTAGTTTAATCATAAAAAGTGGACAAATACATAAACAATTTCGAAATAAATAAAAAATATATAAAATAGGAAGCAACAACTATAATTGCATATATGTGTACATATAGCGGTTATAATCCTTACACTAATATATAAATATACTCTTCTTATGGAGCCCTGGGAGGTGGACAGAAATGATTAAATGGAGTGTTAATGAAGGTAAGATTGTTGATGAATGTACGTACATATGCTAGAACCAGTTGTAAGATATAAGAATCTAATATTGCATTTTTTAGTAAAAAGAACAATATCCCTCAATTGTCTTCACTGGTAATACTCTACAAGATCATCAGCAATACCTTATGATAATTAAGTCTGGAAGATATAGATCTTTTTCTTAAAGGTTGCCCGTTCCGCGTTGGTTTATGAGCTTTTAAAATAGCTCTCTCTACATTGAACAGCAGCTATCCTTTTAACTTTATTATATTAGTTGAGTTATTATTATTTTTATGATTATTTACTTATTAATTATTTATCATATTACTTTATTTTATTACTTATATTATATTAATCTATTAATATTATTATTATTTCATTTTAATTGTAATTTATTATTATTATTATTATTATTATTATTATTATTATTAATTATTATTTTATTATTATTATTATTCATTATTATACTATTATTATATCATTATTATTTATTCTTATTATTAATATATAATATATTATCTATAATTTATATAATATATTATTTTATTTATATTTATTATTTATAATATTATTTATCATAATATCTATTAATTGATTTATTAGATATTTTAATTTTAACTTATTTAATTATTACTATTAATTTATATTATTATCATTATATATACATTTAACTTATACTATAATTAATTTATGTGATTGAGTTATGTTGATTGATTGCCGATGTAGTATATGTGTTTGATTAGTTGTATAATTAACTATAATCCAGTGACTATTATTTATATATTTTTATTATTATTGTTAGGAATAACTGTTTTATGATGATTTATAATATGTATTATTATTAATTTTATTTTATTTATTAATATTATAATATTATTTATTATTATTGATTAATTATTATATTATTATTATTATCTATTTTTTATTATATATTATTATTATTATAAATTTAATTATTTATTAAATTATATATTATTAATTAAATTTATTATTATTATTTATTACTATTATAATTATACTATAATTAAATTTAAGGTAGGAATAAGCTTGCTCTCTCTGAAGTTTTTCTCACAATCAGACATGAGCATGAATTTTATTATCAATCATATTAATTGATTATACTTGATTATGTAATCTGGTTATATACTATCTTGGTAAGTGTTATTAATGAAATTATTTTACTAGTACATTAATAGTTAGTCTGCGTTAACAATTTAGATTATATGAGTGAATTTACCTTTACAGTTCCCCATGTCTATGGTAGGAATATGTATGGTGTTCGCAAAATAGGTTTCCTTATTTCACAATGTATCTCCATCTTCACCATGATGAATATTGACTTTTGATTATACTTATTACTTATGTGATTTAGTGGGATAGAATACTGACATAGTATATATCTTTAATAATATTACATCAATTTCAAAATTATTACAAATTTAGATTTACTTTTTCGTATTTATTAATGAAAGTCAATTAATTAATACTGAAAACCTTGATAACAAGTAACACAATGAGATCCAATCTAGATAGATCATAACTTCTGAATCAATACTACCCATCATATCTATGAAAATATCAATGAAGGGAGTGAAACCAACCAGGGCTAGGAATACATCAAATCTTTCAGACATATTATCTCAGCGAGGAGTTATTGTCAGGGAATTGGTGCCATCATGCTGTAGATCCAAAGAAGTTTACCACGGGTTGTGAGTCTTGGAGCTTAAATGCTAATGGTGCTTTTAGTATGTTATAGTCATAATAATCTATAGTCACCTCTTCCCTAGATATAAAGATAAAAATCTCTATCAATACTTCTAAATAGATTTAAATACCTGAGATAATGTCTAACTAATAATAACTATTATTAGTATTTCAAACTTGTTATTATGACAAGGAAATTCTATAACTAACAAGACATTTTCATGATAGATCATTAGGTATTATTCATGAGATAATAGTGGTGAAATACTCATAAAGATAATTAATATATACTTTAATGTGAATACGTATGTATATTATATGAAATTTATGTTAACATTCATAACGTCCATTTAAAGATGAAGTCATTTTTGTATAATTTGTTTAAGTACTTTGAGAGAGAGTCTTATCAATGTAACAACTATACTATTGGAGTCATCTAGGTTTAATTATAGTAGTAAGTGTTTAAGTCGATGTGATGATTATTTCAATCTTTCATATTCTTCAATGTCACCTTACTATTAAGCATTCTAAAAAGTAAAAAAACATTTATATATGTTCTATTGTTTTTACTGTCCACTCAATCTTCGTGTAATTTTTTTAGAAAAGAAATTTTTAGACTATACAAGTGATAACAATAGTACTTCTAATTATATATAATTTAAATTATAATTATATTAAGTGGCGTATATACCTGGAGTAAATAATAACAACATTGGTAAGGCAGAAGTTTATATAATTATATATTTATAATTTAATATAATATATATTATTTATAATATATATATATATACTACTATAATATTATATATTATAATATAAGTAATTATATTATAATTAATATTATATATAATATTAATTATATAATATATGATATAATATAATATATATATATTATATATATTAATATATATTATATATATAGAATATATTAATTATTAATTAATAATATATTATATGATTATTAATATATAATATATAATATATATTAATATTAATATTAAATATAATAATTATATTATATATATTATAATATATAATTATATATATATTATATATAATTATAATTTAATAATATATTATTATTTATTATATTAATATTATTTATAATTATATATAAATTATATATATTATATAATATATATATATATATATAAATAATATAATTATTAATTATATATATTAATTAATTAATTAATATATATTATTAATATATTTATAATATATAATATTTAATATATGTTATAATTATATATTATTATAATATAATGTATATTATAATATAATTATATATTATATATATATATATTATAATTATATATATAATATTAATAATTATTATTATATTAAAATATTATAATTATATTTTTATAATAATATATTATATTATGATTGATAATAATATATATATATTATTATATATATAATATATAATATATATAATAAATTAATTTAAATTCTATATTATTTATATATAATTATATTATTATATTCTATGTCCCTTTTTCATTCGTAAACAATTTATTCTAAACTCTTAGAATATCTAACTAAAATTAAATGATTGTTCTAATATGATTGCCTAAATACCTAACAATATATTTTAACACATACCTTACTAGTTCTCACCTCAAATCTACACACTTTCTATAATCATCAACTGTCACAAACACTGATAATCTAAGCCATTCGGGCGAAAACATTTATAAATACCCTATCATACACAATCTACCTATATCATTAAATTTACGCTTTCCTATAATTTCGTCTACAAACAAACCATAATGTAATTCGAAAAGTGAACCTCTTGTTTAAAACAACAAGTAGGTTATCGATATCCCTCATCTTTACCATCATATACATTACTTCTCAATATTTCAGATCCATATACACTTTTCCAACCTTATCCGAGCTTATTAACTTCTCTTAGAGTCGATCCATTATAACATCTTAAATAGCATTGAGACCATGACGTCATTCTTGACTTTCACTTTATTAGTATAAAAAGTATTCGATAGGTATTACTTCTCGTTTTATATCTTGGACACACGCTTCATCTATACAGCGAATTTACTTTTAACATTATGACTGTGCTTCATTAAGCCTACTAATCCACACTATCTCTAAATTAATTAATAACACCCTACTTCACTTTATGCCATATTATCAATGCTCTTATGGAGTCTATCCTTGGTGATAATCTTAAATCATACCGTCTGATTGACTACAAATTTATTATATAAGAAAGCCTAAAAACACATTATATTAATATTATCAATATCACCTCTTTCATTTATCTTAGGTAACCTAACGTTTTTTATTTCAATCTAAGGAAAAATAATATTCAGGATCTAACAACTACTAACCGATTCACTCCACAAATTCTTACATATTAAAAACCACCTAGCCATAATAGTGCAATTTGTTCTGTCGCTTCAATCAGCTCCCTCAGATCACTCGGACGCATTCGTTTCAATCAAAATGCCACGCCAGTAGTCTCTTATCATAAACTCTCACTCTACCCTTTAAGAGAAACTATCGCTGCTTTCCTCCAGCTTCTTAGGAACTAACTCGTCAAAATTACTACTTTGGATAACACTTCCATATCGCGCACTCAATGAAAATCTCACTTCCATTCCTGGTCCTATTATTGAGTACTTTCACTATAAATCGCTGATATTGTACCAAGGTCAACTCTTCTCAAATACTAGCCGTAGTTAGCTCTTTTTTCTCACTAATTACCTCACCTGCCAAATATGGAACTTCTAACTTCATGCAACTCATCAAAACCCACACACACCAATCTCAAGCAAATAGCGACGATGGGTGTCATCCATGCCAAGGTATTTTGGCAAGATCTTCAAAAATTGCCTTTGTCCACTCTACTCACGTCCATCTCAGCAGTAAGAAAGCAATTATTCACGATTCGCACTATAGTTGGCTTGTCGAAGATATTCCGATGTTCACTATCTTACGGTAAACCTTTCGCCCTGTCACATTCAAGACAACTGCTGGCTAGCCCTTGTTATTCTCCCATTGATTCCCCCTTCCTAACTCATATATATTAATACTATATATATAGTATATATAGTAGTAGATATACTATTTATATATATAATTATATTATTAGTATATATATATATATAATACTACGTATATATAATCGATTTAAAGTATTATATATATATATATATTAATAATAATCAATATATATAATATACTAATATGATTACTTAAATTCTCCACGTGGTTGTACAATGGTCAAGGAGTACCTACTAAATTCCAAAGAAAGTAAGGTGATAATTCCCAGCCAGGTCCAAGTTATTAAAATCAAAGGCGCGCATTCAAAATATGTTAGATAAAAGAAGTGAAGTAACGGCGTCGTTTCTAGTATACTTTAACCAGTCGAGTACTATTTGAAAGAGGTGGAGCATAAGGTTAAGTATAGGGCTGTAAAGTGGCAAGAGGAAAGGTTGAGACATTATATCAAAGACATGTACACCATCCCTTCTGCTGGCTTACTCTATGTCCGTTGTAATAACGATAGTATGAAGAGAGTGACGCACAACAGTTCGATGGCTAGAGAGAGATTGGAAGAGTTGTTGTGAGTTTGTGAAAGCCTATTGAGTTATTATACGATATGAGTAATAGAGGTCACGGTTTGTGAGTTAACAGATGAAACAGAGAAAGGTGATGTGATCGCTCTTATAGAAGTAATTTATTGCGATAATTGTCGAGTCGTTGTTAATGTCCAGCTCTTAGTCATCAAAAATTATTTAAATCTAGAAATGAATTTTTTCTCAGGCCATCTTGTTCTCTCTGTATTCCTCTTCAGGAATATATCTATATATATAATATATTATATATATATGAATATATAATAATAACTATATATATATATATTATATATTATATAGTATATTTAATATGTATTATATATATATATAAATACTATATATATATATTATTATAGGTATAAATGATAGTATATATATATATATTAGGTAAAGTATATATATATTATATATATATATGTTAATAATATATTAGTATATATATATATATATATATAATAATATAGTATATATATAATATATATAATATAGATTATATAATATAGTATATATATAATATATATTATAAATAGCTTTTATAATATATTTATAGTATATATACTATATATATAAATATAAATATATATACTAAATGCTTTTAAGACTTATATAGCTGTAGTTATAGTTAATTAATGAGAGGTAGATATGGAATACGTTGAAGAAATAGTTCGCATGTGTAATGTGTTGACGAAAACTGTGTTTAATAACTGCAACAGAAATGAGCTGAGTATCATATTAATAAAAAATAGGAAAGCGAATTGCATCAGAGTTGGTCAGTTTTGAATAGCAAATGACTGCAAACAGATACAACGATGCTATAAAGAACATTTAGAGTAGAAGAGATAGATTTATACATACAACACATCACATACACACACACACAGCTACACCTACACCTACATATTAAATCCTTATATGGTAATATATAATTATTATATATATATATAATATAGTTTAATATATATATATATATATATATATATAATATCTATATTAATATTATATATAAAGTTTTAATGCATAAACCGCTATTATGATTTGTTACATTTCACATGACCTTAACTGGGTTTACCATCTAAGGGAATAGGGTTCAAGAACCCACTCAGGGTCATTTGGTGAAATGTGTATATAGTATATATATATATATATATATATAATATATATATATAAGTATATATAGTATATATATATATATTAGATATTGCTAAATATATGGATATATATATATAATATTATATGATAGTATCATATATCATTAATATATATATATGAATATAATAGTATAATATATAATTATAATATATATACTCATATAATATATATAGTATATTATATATATATTATATATTGATATTATATATTATATATATATATATATATATATGATAATATTTAAATACTCTTATATATATGAATATATATATATATATATAATACTATATATATATATATTTATATATACTTATATTATATTTATAATATATATAATCATAAATAGTGATTATATATATATATATAATATATATATAATTATAAATATATCATATAATATATTATAGTATATATATTATATTTATTATTATTATATGTATTAATATTATAATTTATATTACTAGTATTTATATAATATTATATAATTTATATATTACGATATATATATATGATGAATTATATATAATTATAATATATATATAGTAATAATAGTAATCCTATAATATTTATATATATATATATATACATATATTAGTGACTGTGTTTATGGATAGAGATAGTTTTATAACTTTGCCTATTCCATTTCATGTTTGAGCATCCCACTTTTGGAGAGCCTGAATAATATATATATATATATATAGTATATACCTTATGAAATATATTTATATATATATATATTATATATATATTATATTTAATATAATATAATATATATACAATATTATATTAAATAAGTATATATTATATATAATATATTATATAGTATATTATATATGTTATATAATATATATTATATATAAAATAATATAATATCATATATATATTAATATATAGTATATATATATATATATATATATATATAA
This sequence comes from Trachelipus rathkii, assembly GCA_015478945.1. NCBI lineage: Eukaryota > Metazoa > Arthropoda > Malacostraca > Isopoda > Trachelipodidae > Trachelipus > Trachelipus rathkii. The sequence continues at coordinate 21,970 of JABUQX010025791.1, forward strand.
ACTATATGATTATATAGAGGACATATATGTAATACTAATCTTACTGATAATCGTTTCATTATAAAACATGGACTTCTGCTTACGTTTCAATTAGTATATAATAGTAATATATTTATATATATTAATATTATATATAGTATATATATATATATATGATAGTCATAATAATATATTATATATAATATTGTGGTAATTATGTACATAAAAAAAGTTTTATTAACTTGTCCATCAATGCTCAAACATTTTCGTCGGGATTTATCCCTGATATATTTATTATTATATATATATATATATATAATAATATATATAGTAATATATCATATATATATTATATTAATATATATATATATATATATATTACTATATATTATATTATAGTATATTATATATTTATTATATATATACATATATATATATATATATATATATATATATATATATATATATAATATATATACAAAAAAATATATATGTAATATATAAATATACTAATATTGTTAATATAATTCCTCCTGATCATATGTCTTTCTTTTATAGTTCGTTATACTCTTTCAATTATGGCAGCTTTATTTGCAGAGAATGTGTTGCAATATCATTTGAATGCTTGATTCTTTTGGAGAGAGAGAAGAGAAGAAGAAGAAGAGAGAGAGAAGAGAGAGAGAGAGGAGTAGAGAGGATTGTAGAGAGAGAGAGAGAGAGAGCAGAGAGAGAGATGAGAACGAGAGAGAGAGAAGAGAAGAGAGAAGAGAAAGAGGAGAGAGAGGAGAAGAGAGAGGAGAGAGGAGGAGAGAGAGAAGAGTTCATTTAAATATTAAATCAATCTTATTTTATTGTTAAATAATCTCTGACCAAGACCGAAATTATATCGCGTACACACACACAACACACACACACACATATATAATATATATATATATATATTATATACTATATATATAATATATATATATAATATATATATATATATATATATAAATATAATATATATATATATATAGTTATATATATAAGCAAAAGAGCTGAATTTCATACATAAAAATTAGCTAATGTACGGCTGGTGTAATTATTTGTAATCGTATTTTTTCATTCTTCAAAACCTTCCAAAAAAATTTAATTTGTTTTCTTAAAAAAAAAATTCCATTTTTTGTGTAATGTCAATTTTTTCCAGATAAATGACATTCATTAGTCTCAATTTATAAAGAAATGTGAATTAAATAGAATTACATATTTTCTTTTTTGAACTAAAAAGTTCGCACCTGAGGGGCATTGCCCTATTATAAGAGGAATAATTCTCTAGGTAAATTCTACCTATTGTCCGGACGAGGTATTGACCTGGTCCATGCCATGTGACTCTGTCCGTCTACCGATTGAACCACAGTAGCTGGTTATCTTAAAAGGTTATACCTGACTGACTACTTTAGAAAGTGTTACTCTAGAAAAGAGGTTCCCAAAGGGGGAAATTGGAACCCCCTGGGTCTTAACTTTGCGTATGAGCCCCCCCCCCCATATACTCATATGTGATATTCCGAATCTAATATATAATATTCCGAAATTACATTTTTTCATTGTTAACCCTAAAATCTTCTGTGAACTCCTGAGGGTCCATGTGGACCCCGGTTGGGAAACGCTGCTCTAGAGCTAGCTTTGCCAATTTACTTCATTTCGTTTTAATATACTTTATGCAAAGGTAATTGATTCTACGTTAGATTTTTTTTAATAAACTTTTTAATTTTTTTCATAAAAATCAAAGACTTAATATTCAATGTATTTAACACCATTCCATGTTGTATGAATCGGTGTCGGATCCATATCTATTAAATTGATATTTTTTTAGATAAAAGAGTCATACCTAGATGAATTTGTATTACTTATTAAATTGAAAAACATAATATTTTTTGAGAACCTTACAGATTATACAAAAGCCTCTAACTTACCATAGCGGTAAAATATAATGAATGCTGAGTAAGAACAGCACCATTCTCGTCACTGATGAAAGGGAAAAATAGATAATCTTCAGACGAAATTACGCCCTGTGCTCGCGCTACGCACAAAAAGTTTATTTGCTCTTTTAAAGTAGTAATTAGTAGATGAACTGTGGAAGTGATAGCAGATAATGGTCCAATACTTAAATGTTTGAATAATTATGTTTAATAAAAACATCATTGTCGATGAAATTTTTAAGCAGGTTAAAGAAACATATGCTTAAGAAGAAAGAGTCTGAAACGAAATTAATTAGCAACTCTTTCCCAGTCCTTTTTTTGGTTGGACACCCTATATTTAATCATGTATTGAAGAACAAGGATGAAAGAATTTATTGCCTCACTAACTTTCAAACAACATGGTTCTGTATTTCAAAGTTCTAATGTGATAAGCAGGTTAAGAAACGTAAGCTATAATACCTTAGGTCCCCGTGTGATCTCTGATTAATATCTCACCGGAAGGGTAATTTATACTTTTTATACAGTACTCGTTTATTTCTTGGTTATTTAATCATCACAAAAAAACTAGTATATTCATACTATTTTTTAGAATGTATTGAATGAAAATAATCAATAATAGAATAACTCATGGCTAAATTATTCGCTACATAAAACGACAATTAAAAATTAATATTCAGAGTTGCTTAACAATATTGAATTTTTACTAATTAAAATCATTATTTTGATTTAAATATAAACTATATAGTATAAATATTTAAGTTTCTTCTAATATAATGGATTAACTCGTGCTGGTAGCTAATAGAGATATAGAATAAATAACGAAAATAGAATCTCTTACGTTAAATAAGGTTTTTCATTAGCAATTTAAGGGAGGAGGAGTATGGGAAGGAGGAAGTTATATATAATATAGCGGGCTCAACTCTGATTCATATATAATTTATTAACAATAATAATTATTCATAATATTATGACTTCTCATGAGATAAAAAAAACGATAATAAAAAAATCGGTAAATATTTATTTTTATATATAAATTATTTTTTTTTGTATTATTTTGGAAGAAAAACGTTTATTTTTTAAATTTATATACCAAAATGTTTATTTAGTTTGTTCAATTTTTTTATTATTTAAAAATATTCGTATAGTATATACTATATTAATATATAATTTTAAAGTATTAATATAATTTAGTAAATTTATTATTTTGATGCTTTTTTATTAAAATTGTATATAAAGAATATATAGAAGTATTTTTAAAAATTATATACAAGTAGTTAATCACAATATCCTTCTAATAACGCCTAATTATTGACATAATTAATCGGATATTTTATTATACTTTGAACAACAGTATATATATAACACATATATATAATTTTATAGTAGTAATAATTATATATATATAGTTGTTTGAGGTTAGTTTGCGTATTTTATCTCTTGCCAATCGAGATAAGCTCCAGTGGGTTGAGGAGAATGTATATATATGTGTGATGAACCCATTTATTTAAGATTGAGTTTACGTCCTAGACTTTATAGTCAACACTATCGCGCTGTCGAAAATACTTTGTTTTAAGACCAGTGGGGTGTAGAACCCATTAAACAATCTGAGTCAAAGGTGGGAAAGGTGCACAGCAAATGTACAATCTTAAGGGCTGAAGAAGTAACCTTCCTCTCCAGACCCAGTTCTGAACCAAGTCAAGATATTCCGGCCATCAGTGGGCATGGCTACGAATCTCAAATGGCACCTCTCGCAGACCTCTGTGCGTTGAATGGCGAATAGGAATGTACGGTGTCTGCTATGAATAATTAAAAGGTTGTACCTGGTTCCATCAGATGTTATTAAACATTCGTGGTTTGTGTGTGCGTAGAGCGAACTTGCAGGGTTGAAGAGAAGTTAAGAAGGGTAAAAGGCGAGAATATCAGTGATTTATATACAAGCCCCTATATGATATCAAAGCTGGTAAAAACCTAGTTTAAATGAATTTACAGAAATAGACTTCACATACACAACACGCAATTTTTCTTTCATGCGGGTGTCCGGTTCAAATAATAATTAAAAACTTCATATTCAATACACAAAGTTGAACATCTATTCGAAAAGTAACTAGTCGAAAGTACAAATCCCGTTTGCCGAGGACTCGAACTCACGACCTAAGCGTGCAAACGCACCACTCAACACCACTTGCGCCTAACACTAGGACGTCTTTTTAAATTAAAATATATATATAATATAATATATGATAATAATAATATATATAATAATATATATATATTTAATATATATATATAGTTATATATAAATATAATGAATAAAAGAAAAGGAATGTATAGCTACAATACAAGGAGTGGTATTAAGATTAAGGGTGTCAGTGTCAGGTTAGATACAAAATGAGGTAATGTTGGTAAAGGTTAAGGAGATTTCTGTTGAGAGGGCCAGATATGTAAATAATTGCATGATTGTAAGCTAATACTATTCTTATAATCACAAGGAAGTAGGTGATCACTAAGTATTAATTAACTAGAGATTTGGTATAGTAGAGATGTGTAATAGAAGTGAAAAGTATGATTATGTTTGTGTTTGGATGAGAATGGAGATGTTGAAGTATGTTGTTGGATGTTAAATCAGTATGATGGTTAAGGATTGAAATTATTCGGATAAATTTTATGATATTGTTTACTATGTAAAATATTAAGTTTAAAAATTTTGAAGGTGAGACTTGGAATTATGGGAAGAGAAAGGTGATATACGGAAGTAAGATTGGTGTAAAATTATACGAAGTTGAGAAATTTAGTGAACCAAGGTAATATTAAGGATAAGAAGGTATGCTAAGATAACGCTCGCAAAGTAAATAAATCATGATATTTAGATATGTGACCAAGTTTGAAACTGTAATTAAAGAATCTGGCCAGTCAATATATGTTAGCAGTGATGTAGCATAAAAGAATAAGTATGTGAGTATGATGCTAAAGAGTATAGGAAGTAAGTGAAATGATAACAGTGAGTGGTGGATGAAGAGTGATGTCACATATAAGCGTATTAAAATATGAGTATAAAAATAGAAAGGCGGTGGTAGAATGACTTATAAAAAGCAAATGATTAAGTTATCAAAAAGAAAGAGTGCTTAAATTTTATAATATAATATAGAGGAAAAAAAGGAAGCTAATGATGGTGATGATATATATATGATAAAAGAAGTAGGTAAATGAACTAGTTTGGAAGGATGAAGAATAGGGGATAATATCTAATAAGGGGAAATCAGGACTAAAAATAAACTTCTGGAGATAGGTTTTAAGATTAAAATACTAATCAGTTGTTATTATGAAATAGTGGAGATATGGTCTGTTTGTAATTGATGAAATGGATTGTGAAGTGGAGTTGAGGTGTGAAATAGAACTGACACCTTTAGAAAATTCTGGATTAATATTGGCAGTTATGTATGGGTGAATTAAAATCATAGACACATGTGATGTGGGTTAATGATGGTAACCATACGAAGGAATTTAATAGAGGTATTTTTTAGGGGCATGAGGTTATTAAGCAAAGAGGATGGAAAAAATTTAATGAGTAAGAGGAGAGAAAGTTGAGGATATGGTAAAAATATCTAGCAGTTGTATTAAAATAGTATAGATGAAATTACTTGTAAAAGTTCTTTGAAAATGAATACAAAGAAAACGAGGCTCAAAGATGGGGAGTTGATTGGATACTTTGAAGTTCAGTGTAATATAAGCGTATTATGAAGGGTTAATAGGTTTCAGAGAGTAATGTTGGGAGGATGAAGCAAGTATTAATAGTACCTTTTATATATATAATAAGGGAGAAGGGAGAATCAATAGGAACATTAGTAGAAATTATTATAATGGGAGTAATTTAGTTTTAATTTGTAGATGTTGTTTAGGGAAGATAAATTAATGCTTGGTAGTTTATATGGTTGGAAAGAGGTGCTTGCTAGAAGTGTACATGAAAGGACTGAATTGGGTGTGAAGAACGAAGGTGCCGTTATTAGGAAGTAGTTAAGAAGATGTGTAGGATTCATATTACATTTACAAAAATTAGAAGTCACAAATAATGAATAGAGAAAATTTAGAGAAATTTAAAATTATAAATTATTGTATTTATGGATGATTTATGGATTTTTATGGATGCAACAGGGGTATGATAGGAGTAATAGGAAAGCTCTATGGCCGATTGTTAAGTTAGATAATTAATATATATAAGTTGTTGGTGATAGGCTTCTGAATGAGAATCAATGTTTATATGATGATGAAGATGTAGGTTTCCTATGCGTGTGAAAGAGTAAATGGTGTCTAAAAGTGATTGGTTTAGTATTTATAACGAGAGATGCATGACACGGTGTTATTTTTTAATCGCCATACTTTTCACATTTTGATAATATATGATGGGGTTTATGAAAGAAAGACTTACATGGTGGGGGTGGCAAGGAATGGTGTTAGAATGATGATTAGGCTCTGTATCTTTTACTATCCATAATTAAATATGCTATTCATTTGTATTTTTGTGTAGCGAATCTGTAAAGAGTTTTGAGAGGATTGGTAGAGAGATTTGGTCAGGATAGTGTGTATAAGCGAGCGGGGTTTGAAAAAGTAAATAATACATAGATAGAGTTGGTTATGGTTGTGGTTAGAGGACCTAGTCCTTCCAAGCTTGTGAAAGTTATGTTAGAATATGGTTGCAGATATATTTGATTACGTATTTTTGGAAAAAGTGATTGAGTCTGAGTTTAAATATTTATAGGGGATATATATGTTGGAGTATGAGAATGGAACTGCAGAATGATGCATGAGTTAATTAGTTAGAAGTTGTGAGAAAGGCAAGAATGATGGCCTTAGGTGCAATTAAAATAATTCGTATGTATGTGAATGTAAAATGGGACTTAAAGTTCTTAATTAGTGCGCATTATATGATGGGGTCCTTAACACATTGAGGGTATGAACTTGTTACTCAACACCTCCTGTTGTTTATTAGCGTATAGTAGTGAGACTATGTATGTGAAATAGAGAAAATAAAAAAGTATAATAGATCCACAGAAGTTCATAAATATTGTCAGTCCTAGCATGGGAAAATCCTTATAATGGGGCAATGCTGGTGTGGAGAAGAATGTGATAAAATGAGGAATGAACATAATTGGGAGTTGTGTATGTTGGGGAAGAAAGGTGTATAACGAGAGAAAATAATGATAAGTATGTTGTAGATGGTTTGGTTTATTGAAAGGATGAAGATAGTATCTGCTGTGACACGACTATAATTGTATTAGGTGGCGGAAGTGTTTGTTGGAGAGTAACGACGGGCCTGGAAGGTACGAAGAAAAAGAGGTGTGGCAGTCTGTAAGGATCAGTCAAAATCAGAATTGTCCATGAGGAAGAGAATATAGAATGGTGAGTTTCGCGCAGAGGCGAGAATAAAGGGTAGACAAAAGTAAAAATAAGCATAGAAGGGGGTTGGTAGGTCGAAGGGGAGGGAGAGGAGAGGTATAGGAGATTATGTGGCCAATAAACCGCAGCCATGATGAGAGAGTGTTCATACGGGGATTTGAACTTAACAGCTTGAGATGAGTTTTACCAGTAAGTTGGAGAGGTCTCACCCATCTTACCGTCGCCAAGTCCCGTGAAGCTATGCTATAGGGTGGTATTTTCTGATCTGCGACGAGTTCCTTACTACAACAAATGCATAATGGAACGAGACGAAAGCCAAGCACCGGGGGGTTAAAAAGGCTGGGCTTTCGTTATTCTCCGACTGTTTGTCAAAAAATTCTTGGTCTTAACTGGGCCCCCGCGTCTTTTTTCTTCTTTCTGGATATTCCGCGCTTGGTTACCGCTTCCACACTCCCACGCTGTTACCGACCAGTCATGCTGGGGCGAGAGAAAGAAGCGATAGTAGATGAAGAATATGACTAACCATTATACTATTCGTACATAAAGCGTGTTATAGGTAAATTTCTACATCAGTGTTATAAGATAATTAATCACTTCTAGTTTATTAATAAATTTATAATATTTAATAAATCATATCAAATTCAATTAATTATTATATCGGTATTATGAAATAATTAATTACGAAGCGTCTTACGTAAAGTCGAACGATATATATTGAGATATTAATAAGATTTAAAATATATTAATAATAGATGGATATTCTAATATATATATCAAATATTAATTAATATAATAATATAATATATAATATAAATACTAATACTTAAATATATTAAATATATATAAAAATGATATAATAATAATCAGATCAAATCAGAAAATATGGTAAATAATTATATTATATTTGACATATACTAGGAGCAGTGGTTTTCCAAAACTTTTTTCAATCGCATGTACATAACCTTGTTTAGTGTACTTCAAAAAAAAATTCCAGTTATAGTAGGCAACATAACTTATACTACTCATTAAAATTGGTAGTTTTGACACACTTTAGTCTTTTAAAAGGTCCTAGGAATAATAACAAGAAAAACAATAGCAAATTTAATGCTCATTTATAATACTGTATATTTTTTGAATAGTAATAAAATGAAATTTAGTTTAATTTGAATTTTATTTTAATTATTTTTTTTTAAAATATTAGTTTTAACAATCAATTTAGTTTAATTGTTTTATCCTATATTAAATCACTATTTATGGTAAATATCAAGCTTATAAGAATTTATAACTTATACCCTATATCTGTTTTTTTTTTTATTTAATGTATAACGATAAAACATAGTTATGAGAGCAATTTAGTCTCCATAGACTATCAACATAGATAGTGAAATGAAAAAAAACGAACAAGTCTTTTTTATAATCGCGATCTTGCCCAGACTGCACTTGTTTTCTCCTGCCATTAACTACTTGCACCAGAAACTCTTCTTTGGTAATTATTAGTTTCAAAGTTACTAGCTTGTTCACTTCACTGAGAGGTATGTCCAGTATCTATACATGATAATCAAGAATTTTGAACTAAGTAGTGCTTCATTTGTCAACTACTATACCAGTGGTTTTTACGTTATTCGTAAGTATGAGTCGGCAACGTTAGGTTATAAACGGGTTTTGTAGGTTTAGGTCTCATTACTATGATACAGCATGATATACTGTAGACAAATATTAATCTACTCAAGAATATATTACAATATCTAATACTATAGTAGGTATATACTATATATATATATATATTGCACGTTATTTGAATTAGAATAGCATACAGAGAATTATTGTGAGGCTCATAAGTTATGCCTATATACTCAGTCCACACAAAGTAGTTGCAGCGAACCATTTGACGATTACAGTTTTTTAATGAGAGTTGATTGAGAATAGGTAAAGTGCACGCTTTGTCCAGTAAGCAAATAATAAAAAATAAATATCCATACTTTTATTCATATTAGCCGCATTTTTGAGAGAGATTGATTTTGTGTACTTAAAATTGACCTAAATAAATCTATTTCTTTTTTATAGGCTAGCGCAGGAAGAGAGGAAAGTATCGTTATATGGTAAGTATTTGTCTCTTACTGTATCTGTAACCTCAATATCGCTACATATACCTCACTAGAGAGAGACAGTAGAAAGTAAAAGATAGAGAAACTTTTTGTCTCGCGGCATATACTACGCCTTTCTATAATAGATCGCGCTATTCCATATTGTGCTTGTAATCATACCTCCCGGTTTAAGAAGAGGATTATGGTGAATATTATCTAAATTTGATATTTCTAAATGTTCTCTCTCTTCAAAAAAGAATAGATTTGATTTATTTCATCTGTAAGAGCAGTCATAAAGGCTCCCATTTAATTAATACGAATCAGTACCAATCGACATTAGTTTTAATTTTTTTGAAGTAAAAGACTGCTCCTGTAAATGTGACCACCATTGCATCGTTTAGTTCAAAAAGTCTGGCGTACAAATCTCTTTCCCCCTTTTGAAAGGCCCGACGCATTCTGTGTGCAGAGCAAGAGGTGGAAGTGACCCATATCCATATCTTCGGCGGTAAGTTTTAAAAAGGCGTGCTTGAAGCGGGTGGCTCTTAACAATGATTAATTATATCTTACAGCATCAAGTCCCAAGGTAATCGCATAGAAAATCTGTAATATTTAATGTTTTCGAGCTCAATAGCGACTAGAGACTAATTCATTCAATGTTGTTGTGAAACTTGAGCAATACAAGCAATTGGTCTCCTGATAGTCCACTTGGTGACCTTAAACTGCTGAGTCCTCAGACATGATAGTTAAAACTTCACGAAGCACATCGGCAGAGAACGCGAGTGGCCATATACATAGAGCTGGAGGGGTGGCGTTTTCTGAACCTAAAATAGTACTTATATATACTAATATTATATATATTATATATATATATATATATATATTATATATATATATATATATATATTATATATATATCTTTTTCTTACTACATATCTTTTTATATGCCAAATAATAATACCTCTATTGCCTACCAAACTAAATATATAGCTTACTCTCAAGAGTTTACAAACATACGGTGATTATCTTATAAAACTAATTAACATACACTTATATAGCAAATATCATACATACCACACTTGCTTCCATTCCAGAACCATTTATTCCTCATAATGCAAATTTATGTGCCGATAGCATTTAGAAATTTGATAACGTCCAGTGGTTGAAAGTCTTATGAACACTGTTATATGAAATACTAATATATAGTATATATATATATATATATATAGGTCTATAACTAATATATTTATCTATATATGTATTATATATTTTCGCTTACATCAAAGGTTTATCTCTTTCTATTATATTATATGCATTGGCTATTAGGGCCATCAAAGAAAACATATATAATATATACATATAAATACTCAAACACATAAAGAAGACAGACAAATCCCTCTTCAGGCTTAACGTTCGAGGTATTACATGATTTGATTAGACAATGTATCTAATTAAACTAAAAATACTCAAACCATTCAATCTACTATACTTATTAAGTCGTTTTCTCGACTCTTACTGAACATAGTGTATAATTATATATCGCTATATATTTATTAGCTTTATAAGTGTTTATTTGAAAGCTGCACACAGTTATCAGATCTTTATCTTTTGGCCCATTAATATCTGTACCTATAATTGCGACTTAAAACAACATCCTTACAGTACCAATGTTTAAGTTATAATTAGACTGACGGCAAGATAGTAAGAATTAGTAGAGTTATTCCAGTTATTTAGCTAATTATTTAATAATACTGACAATAAATTACAGCTTATATCCAGTTTAGCATTTTATCATTTGTAGAAATTTCTTCATCATAGTATGAAATCCTGTCCAATGAAGAGATAAAGCGTGCGTTTAAATATTTCTTATCCACATTTAGCACCAAAAGGATGAAATTGAGCATTTTCCAATGTCTTTTTTAATTTGAGGGGATGAGGAGCCAAGCAGCCATTAGCAACAACTTATTACAAGTACTAACATTGCCTACTTGGGTGCTGTTCGTTTCCTAATTTATCTTCAGCTCATCATATGGCAATTCAGGTTTGTACAAAGCTAGTGAGTCAAATTTCATTTTTCTTATATTATATTATAATATATTACGTTTAAAGTATCCTTTGGGACGTGGAGTTTTGCTTTGCCGGTAAGTCAGAACTACTGGAGGCAGAAATATTTGGGCTTATGAGTATACTATAGGGTACTTTGTAAATATGCTACAGTAGGAGTTCTGCTGGGTATAGTTTACGTCACATTACGGCTGAGATAGCTGGTGTTGTTTAAGAATATCAGCTAATCTGAGGTGACGGCTCAGAAGTTTCTTCATACTAGTTCACTATACTAACCTAATATATATTGTCGATTTTAAAAGGTACTCATATATACATTTAAGTTAGACATAGCGCTCGATTGTATGGCGTCAGCGGAATGTAATTCTGCATAAACAAAAATAGTACTTAAAGTATTCACTAATATCACTATTATAGACAACAAGGAAGGTTGTTAAATATTCAAAAAGAAATAATTCAAGTAGCCGACTACCATAAAATACACTTGAATCTTTTTGGCAATAGTTTATATATACTACCGGAGCAATTTGTAAACCAAGAGGTGACGCAACAGTACGTGATGCAAATAAAGAATAGACCGACGAGTAAGTTAGGTACGATTAAAATATACTAACTAATTACATTAGGTTGTTTGCCCTATATTTTAAAAAGAGGATATTGTAATAACACGTTGTGACAAAAACATCAGCATTGTAATTGAATAAATAAGATATGTGCGTACGATATATACAAAATACTTATATATATTATACTATCACTTACTTGACACATATAATTATAGTACATATATATATCTATATATGATGCACGGTTCTGATTAAATGAATGAAAGTTTATTTATTTGAGCAAAGATGTCTTTAGTCACAAGTATTCGAACCATTGCTTGTTTCAATTTAAAACAATTGATGAATAGTCAAAAATTCTTGGCCAGAGAACATATAGAATATACAAATGGCTCATTAGCCGTTTTTAAATCTGATGTATTAATTGAAAATAAAATCTATTTCTTTTTTATAGTAAGGAGAGAATTAGTTCATATTATATATTTCTATAGGCCTATATTACATATACCTCAATTGGAGATTCGCGAAGGAAGCCTCTTACTTCAGTTAAATTTGAAAGTTTACTAATTCAGTAATTTACTCAATTGTGATGGAATGAAAATGTGCCATCTATTCTTCAACTCTTTCTTAGCATTTAATTCAATAAATTTTAAAGAATTTAAAAGAAAAAGCTAAAGTAAGAGATTGAAGAATTAATTAGTGCCCATATTTTTTTGGTGGCTCTGAAGGGCTAGAGGGCAAATGAATACTAATAATGAAATACACTTTGTGGGGAACAAACACCTCTTCAAACATTCCAACTTCGAATGTAAGAGCGCTTTCCTTCGCCGAATGCTCCCCAATAATTGAAGCCGTAGAGCAAACTCAAATAAATGTAAATGAACTAATGTGATTAAGCACTCACTAAAAACTAGAATACTATAAAATATGAACTAGTTCATCTTTTGATAGTTGTCCAAGTACCTGAAATAGATTTTTATTTTCCATGACCAGGTAAACTGTTATAGAGCAACTATTTCAAAAAAATAAATAGTTACTACTTCTCTACTAGTTCTCTCACTTATTCGTTTTTTTGCCAAACTCTCCCTATAAACCGCGTACTTTAGAAACAATATAATTCAGTCTAGGATCTACTTTACTCAATTTATTACTTGTTCGAATTTAATTGTAAACAAGCAACCCCTCTTTTTAAGTGAGAGAAAATTAACAGAACAAACATATTGTATTTCATAGACTGGGAGGGACTATTTGTGACTTATTAAAAAAATATAATTTTTGTTTTTTGACAGAATAAACTTCAATTCAATTCATTAGCCACCCATTAAAAACCAGAAACCGCGCATATATATACTATATACTATAAAAAAAGTACTTGTTGTACTAGGAATATAAAATTATAAAAGTAATTTATAAAAAAAAAAATCAAAAAAATTTGGGATAATGCTTCTATTTTATTAAAAAAAAAATAAATATAATAGTGAGTATATATAATATATATATACATTTATAGGGTGGCAGGATGTTAAACTGGGGGTGTATGAAAGATGTGAAATGAGAGCGCGGTGGTGCGACTACATATAGTATATATATATATTATTAATATATATATATATAGTATATGATATATATATATCTATATATATTATACTATATATATATATATATATATATATTTATATATAATATTATATATATCCTATATATAGCTAATATAGCTTATATTATACTATATTATATCAGGATATATAATCTGGAGGGCAGTAGTATAATAAGTATGATTATTAGTATATATATATATAGCTATAAGTAGTTACTACTATATATGATATATATATATTATGTACTAAATATTAAGATATTTGGGAAGTATGATATATATATATATATATATATATATATATATTATTATATTTAATATATAATTATATATATATTATATATATAGTATATGCACGGTTTCTGTGCATGATTGATGAAGTTTATTATTTGAGGAAATTTAGGATTATTTTCCACAAGTAATTCGAAATTTCTTGTTTCAATTTAAAACAATTGATGAATAGTCAAAGTCGCTTGGCCATAAAAAATATAAAAATATACATATTTATGCAATTAGCCGTTTTGAAATTACACACACAAATGGAAATAAATCTATTTCTTTTTTATAGTAAGGAGAGAATTAGTTCATATTATATATTTCTATAGGCCTATATTACATATACCTCAATTGGAGATTCGCGAAGGAAGCCTCTTACTTCAGTTATGTTTGAAAGTTTGATATTTCATTTATTTATTCATTTTATTCACCAAAAAATATGACTAATTAATTTCTTCAACTCTTTCTTTAGCATTTTTCTTTAAATTCTTTAAAATTTATCGAAATTAGTGTTTTTTAAACATAATTATCAACTTTAATATGGCCATATCTGCTATCACTTCCAGTTTCTACAATACTACTAAAGGCAAATAAACTTTTTGTCGTACCAGCACCATCTAATTTCGTTGAAGAATCCTATTTTCCTTCATCAGTGGAGAATTCTTTCAACACTTTCTAATTACAGTTTGAACAACTTTTTTTCTGAGTTCTCAAAACTTTCAAAACAACTTATATCTCTGTAACTTTATCTAAAAAATCAATTAGATCAATTCAATTTGCAGCAGATTATTCAATCACCACAGATTTTTTCCCTTTGATTTTTGAAAAAACAATTCATTTTGCCATCTAAATGTTTAAATTTTTGCAATTAAAGTAGTTTCAATTCAATTCTCCACTGATGAAGGAAAATAGGATTCTTCAACGAAATTAGATGGTGCTGGTACGACAAAAAGTTTATTTGCCTTTAGTAGTATTGTAGAAACTGGAAGTGATAGCAGATATGGCCATATTAAAGTTGATAATTATGTTTAAAAAACACTAATTTCGATAAATTTTAAAGAATTTAAAGAAAAATGCTAAAGAAAGAGTTGAAGAAATTAATTAGTCATATTTTTTGGTGAATAAAATGAATAAATAAATGAAATATCAAACTTTCAAACATAACTGAAGTAAGAGGCTTCCTTCGCGAATCTCCAATTGAGGTATATGTAATATAGGCCTATAGAAATATATAATATGAACTAATTCTCTCCTTACTATAAAAAAGAAATAGATTTTATTTTCAATTAATACATCATATTTCAAAACGGCTAATGATAAATATGTATATTTTATATGTTTTATGGCCAAGCGACTTTGACTATTCATCAATTGTTTTAAATTGAAACAAGCAATGGTTCGAATACTTGTGACTAAACATCTTTGCCTCAAATAATAAACTTCATCAATCATGCACAGAAACCGTGCATATATATATATATATATATATAAATAATATATATATATATATATATATAACATTTACTCATATCGAATTCTCAGAATTAGAATAATCATCATCTTGTCGTAACTATTTTGGGTAGGGTATATATATATATATATCGACGGAATGACTTTACTAAGATGTGTATTATAAGACAGCAGTTTAGTGAATATATATATATATAAGACTCGTAGTTCATCGTGATACTTGGTGAGTTCCTAAAGGTATGCAGAATGCATAACCTAACCAAGGTGATTCTCTCTGGTATACTTATATATAGTATGATAATTTATCATAATATATTTATATATATATAATGTATATATATATTTAAGACTAATTTTACTGAGGATGAGGCTCTTATATAATTAGAGTATATAATTATATAATTATAGTATAATATATATATATATTATAAATATCACGGCTCCACTCACCCGGTGCAGTGTCATAGTATCATTGAGGATTGTAGAGATAGTAGTATACGTTGATAGGTAGATATATTAATATATATATATATAATATAAGTATATATATTATATATTGTATATATATGATATATATAATATATATATTATATATATATTATATATATCTATATATTATATATATATATGCACGGTTTGGTTTTCTGTGCATGATTGATGAAGTTTATTTATTTGAGGCAAAGATGTTTAGTCACAAGTATTCTAACAAATGTGCCGTTTCAAATTTTAAAACAATTGATTAAAATTGCCAACAGTCACCGCTTGCCATAAAAACATATAAAATAATACATATTTATCATTAGCCCGTTTTGAAATATTAATTGCATTAATATTAAAGCAAAATCTATTTCTTTTTTATAGAGAGAGAATTAGTTCATATTATATATTTCTATAGGCCTATATTACATATACCTCAATTGGAGATTCGCGAAGGAAGCCTCTTACTTCAGTTATGTTTGAAAGTTTGATATTTCATTTATTTATTCATTTTATTCACCAAAAAATATGACTAATTAATTTCTTCAACTCTTTCTTTAGCATTTTTCTTTAAATTCTTTAAAATTTATCGAAATTAGTGTTTTTTAAACATAATTATCAACTTTAATATGGCCATATCTGCTATCACTTCCAGTTTCTACAATACTACTAAAGGCAAATAAACTTTTTGTCGTACCAGCACCATCTAATTTCGTTGAAGAATCCTATTTTCCTTCATCAGTGGAGAATTCTTTCAACACTTTCTAATTACAGTTTGAACAACTTTTTTTCTGAGTTCTCAAAACTTTCAAAACAACTTATATCTCTGTAACTTTATCTAAAAAATCAATTAGATCAATTCAATTTGCAGCAGATTATTCAATCACCACAGATTTTTTCCCTTTGATTTTTGAAAAAACAATTCATTTTGCCATCTAAATGTTTAAATTTTTGCAATTAAAGTAGTTTCAATTCAATTTGCTACAACTTACCCGTTTGATGAGATAAACTAATAATATATACAGATTAATAACCGAGGATTCTCTGAAATTTTTGGGTTGGATGAATGGGATAAAAAATTCGAATCATGTTATGCATCTTAGTTGATACAAACACTAGGCTATCTTTAACCAGTAGGGCATGGTTTTTCTTTTTTTTTACGCCCCCCGCACCGCACATGTGAACATTATTTACAAAATGTTCATTTATAATAGCGTTATTTAATCAATAAAATATATAATATGTATATATATTATATTAATTAATATAACATACAATATGTTATATGTATACATTATATATTATATATATATATATAAGTATATATATATATAGTATATATATATATATATATATATATCTGATATTATATTTATATATATTATATATTATATATATATATATAGTATATATATATATATATTATATATATATATTATCATATATTTATTATACTTATATACTATTATATTTATATATATATATAATATATATATCTTAATATATATAGTATATATATATATATATATATTTATATATTATATATAAATAAATGATCTATATATTAATAATATATTATATTTTGTATATTTATATTATATATTTATATATATATATATATATATATATTATATATATATATAATATATATATATATATATATACTATATATATATAATATGAATATATATATATACTATAATATATATTATATATAATATATATATAGTATATATATATAGTGATAGTATTATATATATATATAGTATATTTATTATCATATCAAGTATATTATAGTTATACTATTATATATATAATATATATAATATTATTATATATATTATATATATATATATATCTATATATATTATATATATATATATATATAATAGATATATATATGTAATAATATATATATATATATATCATATATATATAGTAGTATATAGTATATATAAAATTTAAATTAAATTTTAATAATTTAAAAGATATATAGTATATATATATATATATATATATATATATATATATATATATAAGATTACGTTAAAAGTGCGATGAAATTAAGACATTGAGGGAACAGTTATGTTACCCTTAAACACGATCTAAAATTTATTAAATAAGTTAAAAAAAAGGCTTAACCAAAGTCAAGCTGTGTTCATCTTAGTGTAAAACATTGTCTTTGAATCTCACTCTGCCGTAAGATAATAGGCATAAACCAATGGAGATAATGATTATTTTCTGATGTCAGATCGGATTTGTGTAGATTCTCTTCTTTAAAACTGGAAGATTTCAAGCACACACACAAACACACACACACACGCAATTACACACCCCAACAAAGACACGCACACACCTACAAACCTACACAAACATATGTTCAAAGCATCGCTTTTCTATCAAGAGTTCAAATTGTCCTCCAACGAACAGATTGATATGATGCGAGATGAAAATATAAAAATTTAATCGTTATTCCATAAAAAAAAATCAGTAAATAGCTAAAAAAATATATAATTAAAATAGAAATTAAGTATTATGAAAGTAATCTAAAAAAGTATAAAATTAAGCTTAAATATGACAAAATGAATTGTTGGTACCCATGGTAAATATAAGTTCATGTGTTTAAATGCGCGTTTTTAATACTATTCACAAAGGTAAATTATTCAAATTATGAATTATCAAAATATTTCAATCTTTTATCCATTTATTTGGGCATGAAGCCGTAAAAAATTAGTTTTCAAATTAGAATTGTATAGATGCCTGTTAGGCTAGTTTGCTTAAAACTATGATTATAAACGTAATATATAATGCTAATGCTTAAATATAGCTTGTCTCACATATTACAAATCAATATTTGACTTTACAATCACACATCATATGTCATTTTTTAAAGGTCATAAAAATGTTGCGGAGATATATTGACCCCCAAAAGCCTTTCCCCTTAAAAACGTATATTCTAGTCGTCTCTACATAATTTAAATTCCAAAATGGGATTTTCCTGAGACTATAAGAGTTTACAGTCCTTGATAATTATAGCTTAGCTAATCGACTAATGTAAATTGCGAGAGTTGATTTGAGAGAGTATGAGAATGTGTAAAAATTGAAGTCGCACGTGCTCTAATAACTTTATAATCACCGCATAGTATATTATGTCAATCTATATATAATATAAGTAATGTTTGAATCTGTAGAGTCGTAACCTGTATATTCTAGATGTATAATAATATAATATATACAAGAAAGTATATAATATAATAAATATATATATTATTATAGTACTATATATATTATATATATAGGTATATATATATATATATAATATAAATTATATATATATATATGATCCAGTCCTGTGATTTTTATAAAGATCGGGGGTGAAGCCCTCTACGCTTCTATTACCGAAAACATTAAAGAAAAGTAAAAAAGTAGCAACATGAAAAGATTATATTTTGTATGGAAACTATTATTTATTGGTTACATTATACGAATAATACAAGCTGAATGTACTGAAAACTAATGCATACTAAAGAGTAAGTACCTATATGTAATATAACGTAAAAAATATCAATTACTTTGTTACCTATTTTCAATAATGTTAGTATATAGTATTATTATGCAATGATTTTCTCCTTGCTATTTACTATCATATTTAAAAGATTGACTTCTTCACTACAGCAAATAATTAAGGCTTGGAGGATGTCCGTGTTGCGAATATGCTAAGACTATGGGTGTCTCTTTAACTTACGGAAGAAAAACACAACTACACTATAGGGATGTCAAAGGTCCATTGTTATGACTTTTTCATTTTTTGATCCGATTGCCATGTTCAAATTGCTTCATTATTAGGTTCATTTAACAGAGTATACTCAGTTGAGTTTAAAAAAAAAAAAGTTATTTATAAATAAGATAAATCCTATAACATTACCAAAAAACAAAACTTTGAGAGGCTGTATCTTTTTTTTTTTTCCGATGAAGAGACTTGTTCCTGTATTTTTGTTTTGTGTTGCCCTTTATCTTATTTGCTCCTGGAACTCCATCATTATTTGGTTTTATAGAGTAGTTATGGAGTCGCGGATATACTCTAAATAAAAATAATAAATGAAGAATAAAAAAAGACAAATGTTTAATTAATTCGAATATAAATATGTTAGCATGCAACTACCAAACGTTAAAGATCCATATTCTGGAGGTTTCTTTATATACTACTTAGTGTCATATATGAGGCAACACCATTGATAAAGTGGTTATTTCTGACATTATACCTTTTTTGGTTTTAAATTTCTGTAGTTATGATTAGGTAGTGAGATTTTATGAGGTATCATAGTGAGTGAATAAGACGACTAGTATATAGAGTACCTATTTATGAAATAGTAAGTTCTAGAACGAGTTCTTTGTTATTATATATATTAGTTAAAATTATATTATACTATTTGTTATCATATATTTTTGGACCTATTATACACATCTGTTTTATTTTAGTAAACTTATGTAATTCTAGACAACTACTCTTAGTACACTCTTCTATATTTGGTTATGATATATTTTTGGTAATATATATATTACTTGATTATAAATCTACTAGCTATTTTTTTTATTCTATTACTATTTTTATATTATTACTACTTTATTTTAGTAACCTCAGTGTTTTTATTTTCGGGTTTTGGGTTATATTTCTTGGTAGCCTATATTCATGATCTTTTATTATATTTCGATGACTATTATATCGTTCTCCTGTACTTTTCATATGTTATGTTACTTTATTATTTTTATTTATGTATTTGAAAAGCTAATATTGTAGTTTATATAACAAAGGCTAAATTTTTCCTTTTCTCATT
Source organism: Trachelipus rathkii (assembly GCA_015478945.1). Taxonomy (NCBI): domain Eukaryota; kingdom Metazoa; phylum Arthropoda; class Malacostraca; order Isopoda; family Trachelipodidae; genus Trachelipus; species Trachelipus rathkii. The sequence continues at coordinate 42,664 of JABUQX010025791.1, forward strand.
AAAAATGAAATCGGAGTTTGTGAAGCTCTCTGCTGCTACATTTACCGTTTTGTTTTATGTTTGCGTTTTTTTTGTGGTTTTTTTTTGGTTTTTCTTGGGTTTTGTTTGAAATTATTCATTAAGAGAGTCGAGCGGGGCCTAACGTTGTGGTCTGAATTCATCTTTCTCTTTTGCTTTTGTTTTATTTAATATTAATTGATGGTGGGGTGAAGCGGACCACCACTGCAACTGATTGTTTATTTGTAGTTATTTTTATTTTTAGTTAATTAATAATTAGTAACATTTTTTATTATTTTTTTAAAAAATTTTGTCTTATATTATAATATAATATGTTTACTTTATATTAATGTAATAAAATTTAAAAATAAAAAATGAATATTATTATTATAAAATATAACTGAATTCCAAAAAGTGTTCTATTTTTTTGTAAGCGGTATGAGGGGTGAATTAACGGTACCACCTTATTTTTTATTGATTCTTATTTTTATGTATCATTTATTTCTGAAGGCAGTTTTTTGTTACTTGATGATACTAGATTTTAAATTATGATATAATTTCAAAAATATATTTATATTTATAGTTATTAATATAATTAAAAATTGAATATTATATTCGTAAAAGTAGGAATTAAAATCAGATTGGTCCCGTATTCACTCCTCCCAATGGTGGATGCTCTTTCAACATTTTTAACAATGGTTGGGGTTACCTGAGCTCTTATTTAAACTTTTAATTAAAACTCTATTATTATTTTAGTTATTACATTATTAATTTTTTTTGTGTGCTTATGAAATACTATAGTTAAGTTTCGATTTACAAATAAAAAAAAAAAATTCTAAATAAGTGCATTAAGGGATGAGCGGGAGACAAGTTATACCTTAAGTGGTCCATGTCACCCCACAAGACGGATATTCTCTAAATAAAAATAATTTATGAAGCTGATATAAAATCAAATAATGATCTCTCTAGGAAAAAAAGTTTACAGCGTCTCATATAAGTTTTTATAAATAATTTTTATCATGACTAGGGTCTTATTATAAATTATATTATTATTACAGTGGGCTTCTGGGCATTTTGCTAGTAGGCAATCCTAATTAAGGGTATATTAAGATGTACGATTTGTTTAGAGCTTGTCTTCTACCACTGAGATATTGCCTGTGGTATAACCGTAAGCAAATCTTATCATATTCTTGCTTTGACTTGAACTAGAAGGGCTTGAAATGAGACATACCTTGAAATGGATCAAAAATGAAAAAGCCTATAAGAGTTTTTAACAACTTTGAGAGCTGTAACTTTTTCTCCAAAGAGACCATCAGCTTTTCGTTTTCACTATTTTTTTCATTATTAATTTAATTTTTAGAGATATTTATACTGTGATTTCATAAAAATCGGGGTGACACTCCTCAGCAGCTACTATTGACTTATAATTACAAAGAACTTCAAATTAATTTTTTGGTAATAATAAGAGTTTCACTGTATCAAACAATTAAAAAAAACAATCTATAAAACATTTATATTTTTATATATTAAATTTTTTTTTTTCAAACAAATTTAATAAAAATGTGAAATATAATTTCATGCATTCATTCTTTCTAGTATAATGTTAATCTCCTTATATTCTCAAAAATCAAAAAACATGGATTGTGTAAACATTTAATTGTGAATCATGGCCAAAACAATTTGTGTAAAATCCTCAATAATGGTTTTTCAGTTATTATCCTTTAGTTTTTTGTTTTAAGTTAGGTTGGTTAGGTCTAATTAGGTTAACTTCAACACCCAACCTAACTTAACGCTAACCTAATCTATTTTTATCGTTGAAATTTAAGAAAAAAAATACTTTTAATGGTCCTAGCAAAATTGTAAATAGTGGAAAATTTAAGAAAAAACCGTAATTTTAAGTTCAAAGTTTTTATAATAAGTATCAACATAAATATGAAAAAGTTTAGAAAATAAAAAATTTTTAAAATATAAAAAGTTCAAAAAATAATAAAATGAAAATGAACAAAACATTTTTTATAAAAAAAAAAAATTATTATATTTAGAAGAATAAGATGATAGAGGATTGTAGTAATTAATGAAATAATTGATATATTTCTGTGGGGCTTTAACGGAAAGAACCTATACATATATAAATATATATATATATTTATTATATATATATATATACTTATACTATTAATTATATTTATTTATATATTAATATAAATTTATATATAAAATATATAAAAAAAAATAAATATTAATAATAAGTAATAAAATTTTATGGCTCATGTCTATTATTGTGACTTAATTGTAGCCAAGTCAAAATGATAGGCCCCCTATGCTTATTTTTTACATTAAGACATTAGAGAATATAGAGAAGTATAGAAGCCACATGGGCTATCAGACTGTCCCAAGTGAACCCACTAACCAAACATGTCATGCAAATCCCAGACAAAGCAACCGCTAGGGCTTGTCAAATTCTTGTAACTAAAAATCCACCAATTTGGCCTATTCAAAAATAAGAGATATATATAAATTAATTAATATATTGTATATATATATAATAACTGTATTTACTATATATATATAATTATATATATATTATATATAACTATATATATATATACTATATATATATACTATAATATATATATATTGATATATGATATATATTATACTCGTATTATATATACTATAATATATAATATATACTATTATATATATATATATATATTATATATATATATATATATATATATAAGTATATATACTATATATATATATATATATATATATATATATATTTGGTGTGTGTGTGTGTGTGTGTGTTGTGTGTGTGTGTGTGTGTTGTTGTGTGTGTTCCAAACATCCACAATGTCATAATACTAGTTATTTTCACCACATGCAGTCTTAACATTAATACACTAACTGTAATATATATATAATGTAATATAAATATCACCAAATATGTGTCTTAGTCCTAATATATTATATGATACCTCAACCCATCCATATACCTATCCAACCTTTCTTAAATGTTGCAATCGAGTCACACTCGAACAACTTCCTGTGGCAACCATCCAGAATTACAGACATTAAGAATAGTAAAGATAGTAAAGAAGCCACATGGGCCCTGTCGAGACTGTCCATTCAACTAACCAAACAATGCTCAATGCAAATCCACAAAAGCACCCTAGGACTTGTCAATTACTTGTAAATAAATTCCACCAATTTCGCTAGCAAAGTAATGATATACTAGCTATAATATGATACCAAAACTATTCCACATGCATAATAACTTAAGTTATGGTCACACATTGCAGTCTAACATTAATAACTCACATCATCATTTGTTAATTTTATATTATGAATATTACAGTAATTTGGGTAGCTAAATCATTAAATTTTTCATCCCAAATTTTAAAAAGGAATGAATATGGTAATTAACAGTGAGTTATCAGAGAATCTTTTGTTTATTAAACATTAAAAAATTGGAGCTTCTATTAAAATAGATTAAAAAAATATTTTAACATTTAAAATGTCCCATTGGTTTTTAACTATTCATCTTATTTTTAATTTTTTTTTTTGAAATGGATGTAATTGTACAAGCTAGAAAACTTCAATTTGAGCATTTTCTTTATGCCAAATATTTTACCATCTGTTCTCAATTTGGATATTCAATTTTGAGTAGCTCTATCTACCAAAAAAAAAAAAAATCTTATGTGGCAGAGTGTTAAAATTGAAAATTTACTTTATATTTTTTTTTTTTTTACTGTTCATTCACTTTTTAGGAAATTATTAAAGTAGAATGGGGGAGTAGTAGGGCTTTAGGTGTAATGAAAGGATTAGGAAATTTTTTATCAGAAAATATTAGGTTTTGGATTTGTGGAGAGAATTTCTGGATAAAGATCTTTTTGCAGCAGATGGAGTTCACTTGAGTCGTAAAGGTGTTGGGCTTTTCAGCACCAGCTTGGAGACTTGTTTAGCAAAAAAACTAGGTAAAGGTGGGGGTGTGATGGGCTGAAATTCTGGATAGTGTAAATGATAGCATGTAAACGGTAATATGTGGTGATTATAACATAAAACTAGTGTTTGTGTTACAGTTCAAGATAAGGATACATAAAATACAGCTGCTATTTTATTCATCTTTTTGACACAAATGCTCCATAGCTTAGAAATAAAAAGATGAGGTGGTTAGTTATCCCATAAATGAGAATCTTGACATTTTTTGCATAACTGAGGCATGGTTAATGAAGAATTATATGGAGACTCCTTTCTGGAAATATGAAAATAAGAACCGATATTCAACTTTAATTTATTACCGAGATAGAGGAAAGAAGGGGTGGGGGTTGGCGCTTTATATTAAAAGCAATATTCAAACTGTGTTACAAAAACTGACTTTAAAAAAAACTAATCTGATATTTGAATAGTACTGGTAGATAGCCTTATGTTCAATAAAGTCAATAGATAGGGAGCATTTTATAGACCTCCTGACCCAGTGTCAAGAATTAGATGCGGAATGGTGAAAGAAATTGAGACAGCATGCCACAGTAAGAAAAGGTATAAGTCATAATGGGTTGATTTAATTTTCCTGGTCATTCAAATGGGAATTTCCTTGTCTAAATACGGACCGGAAGTAAGGTTCAGTATTTTAAATTGTATAACTAAAATAATTTTTTGGGCCAGATGGTCCATATATATATTATACTATATATAGCGTACAATGGAATGGCATCACTGAGAGTCAAATTATAGTAAATTATATATAATATATATATATATATATATATATATATAATATATATTATATATATATATATATATATAATATATATATTTCTCTCTTCTCTTTTCAGGTAGGTGAAACACTTGGAGAGAATTAAAAGGGGGAATAAGAATTAAAGTAACGTTACGATTAATTAATTAAATAAGGTTATAGATATATTCGATTAAAAAACAAATTAAAGTATTTCAGGCACAACATTGGAAGGAATCAGATAGGGGAAGCCAGGAATTAAAATAAGGTTTCGATTATGAATTAAAAGTACTGAAAGGAGATATTATGATCAAAATAATTTAAGGCATTTGGGTTCACACTTGGAAGGAATTAAAACCGGGGAGTTAAGAATTATAATAAGGTTACGATTAGAATTAACCTCAACCTTACCTTTAAGGTTACGATTATGAATTATAATAAGGTTAAGATTGTATCGATTAAAAACAAATTAAAGTATATCAGGTACGACACTTGGAAAGAATCGGGATACAGGAAGCCAGGAATTAAAATAAGGTTGCGATTATGAATTAAAATGAGGTTAAGGTTATATCGATTAAAATGATTTAAAGCATTTCGGGTTTACACTTTAAAGGAATTAAAATCGGGGAGTTAAGAATATAATAAGGTTACGATTAGAACTAAAATAAGGCTGTGATTATATCGACCATGACGATTTTTTTTTTTTTTTTTAATAATAATAATATATATAAAACAGGTGAAAACACTTCAACAAAGCTAAGAGGGACAAAAATTGGGAAGCTGGAATTAAGAGTTAAAGTTACGATTAGAAATTCAATAATATGTGTTGCGATTAAAGTGCTATGAGAATCAACATTCCAAATTACGTTTCTAGAATCACTCTCTGCTATCTGGAAGGACTCCTCCCATGTTGGTAAATTATTCAGTCTATAATGGAAAACCTTCCTCTCCCCAAGTACATTCGACTGGTATTCCACCATAGCAAAACTACAAAATAGCCGAATTTATCCGCCTCTTATCTACGTGCCCTCTCGCAATATGCAGCCCCACCCTCCTCTCCTCCGAAACTCAATATCTGTATACTACGTTCACAAAACTTAACTACCCCCTCATATAATAAACTCTGCCTATAAAAAAGTGAAACAAAAATACTATCAAACTCAAAATACCATTAGCAATACCCCCAAAACTTTCCTCCCCCTTCCCTTTGAACTCAAACATAATATTAAACAACACATCCCCCAATCCATATCCATCTCCGAAAACAACATCCGCTCCCTTAAACACACCCTTCACCCCCCTAAACAAAAAACTCCCCAAACCCAATGCATTTACCAAATCCCCCGCTAAAGATGTATATCCGTCTACATAGGCGAAACTAACGATTTTAACCGCCGCACACGCCAACACAAAACAGATATAATCAATGATAATAGAAACTCCTCCCTTACCCAACATCGTGCTCTTACTCCCAGCAAAAGTAGCTAAATCAAACAATGGGCAACTATTCTTAAATATAAACAAGAACAAAAAAAGAAAAATTAACCGAATCAATATATATTTACAATAAAAAAAAACTTCAAAAAAACAAAATACTGGCGAATACAAATAGACAACTCAGACTCATCTCTATCTTCAAAATAATTTCACCCGAATTTACAAGCTCAAAAACACTAACACCTATACCCATTCAAAAAATTCACTCAATTCATTCATTTCTTGTTGAAGCTTTTCTGTCACTTGAAGAAGGTCCTTTGGAACGTACCCGAACGAAAGCGCTTCGTGTCCCAAATATATTCCATTTGTTTAATAGTTAATCGCAACATATTATTAATATTCCTAATCGTGACTTTAACTAATTTCCAGCTTACCAATTTTTGCCCAGTCTAAGTGGAGGTGTTTCACCTTCTTATATATATTATTATTATTTAAAAAAAAATCGCTTTGGTCGATATAAACAGCTTTATTTTACATTTAATCGTAACCTTATTATATTCTTAACTCCCCGATTTTAATTCCTTAAAAGTGTAAACCTGAAACTGCTTTAAATCATTTTAAATCGGATATATCTCTAAACCTTATTCTATTCATTAATCGCAACCTTATTTTAATTCCTAGCTTCATTATTCTCGATCTTCCAATCTCGGGTTCTGCAAATATGAATAATCTGTTTTTATAAGATAGTTATGTTTTAAAACGAAAGATATCTCTTTTTGGTCTGTGGTGTGTATTAAGCGATATAAAATCTTACACACTATTGTTAATTCATAATCGTAACTTAAGGGTAAGTGATTGAGGTTAATTCTAATCGTAGACCTCAGTTATTCCATAAAACAAAATCATCAACTATACATCGAACTTATCGTGGTTTAAATTCCTCCTAAGGGTAGGTGTAAACTCTCGGAATTGCTCTTTAATATGAGAGTAATGTACATCTTATAGTTAACTTTTATTGAGTAACCTAGGATATATATAATTTTACATATCCTTTAGGTTTCATTCCTCATATCTGGTTAGAATCTCGTCCTTCTTTCAAGTGTTGTGCCTGAAATACTTCAATTTGTTTTAATCGATAATTAAAATCCTAACCTTTTATATATTATGTAATTAATCTAATCGATAACGATATACTTTATTCTTGTAACTTCCTAACCTTATTTAATTCTCTCTTCACAAGTGTCTTTCACCCTGTCAGCAAAGAGTATATAAGTATAATATTATATAATAATTAATATAACTAATTAGTATAAATTATATATTATATATGAGTATATGGATGATAATTATAATGATATATATATATATATTAATATATATAATATATATATTATATTAAGTAATTACTTGTTTATAAAAAAATTCGGGTATTAAAAAGTATTAGTTAAACGTAAAATAGATACACTATAGTGATCCTGAATAGTTTAAGACGCGCTACATTAATGGAGGGATAATTAAAAGTGACTGTTAGAATAGGATAATATGAGAAAACTAGTCAGTAGTGCAAACTATGTAGGTGTAATTAACCACATGACGGGTAAGTTATACCTAGTTGTCTTATAATAAGGGCTTAGTGTTTACCTAGTGTGAATTATGATAGTATTATAATAGAATCTATATTTTAATTGCTCGCTGAAAAATTGTGAAGCATTTCTCTCATTTTGTTGCGAGTTTTATTCCTAGAAATTTATTCCTGCTAAAGTGAACATGTTTGCAATAACTTTTCTACCTCTAGCTTCCTAACATATATACAAAAACCAATAACCTATACCTCTTGATTAAAAGAAGATATTTATTAAGTTATATATTCATTTATTATTATTCACTTATTATCTCATTAGTATTCTCTTTGCATATTCTCTGTGTCTATAGCGTTTTTCACAACCCTACAGCTTGATCTATATTGATTTATCGTATTAACTAGTTATTTATAATATATTTATATTTATTGTATTAACTTGCACCATCCTTCCTGTATAAAGAAGTGCTTTTATTCCGCTCTGTGCTGATGAGTCGGGTCCCAAAACCATCAACCTCAATGAGGATGTTTCAGAATAATGTGTTGTATTATGTACAGAGAGCATTTCTTCTTTTTCCCTTTCCCACTTGAGCGGGGTAGTGGTACGTCAACAAGCTCTCTCACTCTACTCCCTACTCTCGCCCCCATCCCACTCCTCCATCCCAGCCCTATCCCTCGGCCAACACCCTACCTCTTCCTCCCTCATCCTCCCCCTCCAGCATCTCCTTCTAACTTCCATCCATCACCCTTTCTTGGTCTCCGCCCTTCCTTCTCCTTCCTATCCTCCGCCTCCCAAACTCTCTAACTCACTCTCTTTCCTTCCATTCTCACTAGAGGTGCCATATACGCATCTTGACAATTCCTTCTCCGCTCTTCCACCCAACCATCCTCCAATCACATCTCTCCCTCACCACCTCGATTGAATTCTATTCCTAATCCTCGTCCCTTCTGCTAACCCTACAGAGACGACTCTCAATGCCCCTTCAAATCTCAAATACTCCACTTTTCCTAAGATCTGCATTCAAAGTACCCCACGTTTCAACACCCGATAATCAACAACGCTGTTGAACAGCAAATTTTCTCAAACATACTTATCTTAACTTTCTGGTGTATAAATCGCCCCCTTTCCAGTATTCTCTCAGACGCTACCATCAAAGCTTCTCTATTCCTTCCCCTACTCTATATATGTCCATCTTTCTGCCTTCATACCTCCTCCCCACTTTACCCAAATCAAGCCCAATATATCTAAAAATCTTTACTTCTGTTCAATACCTATCAGCCCGTCTAGACTCTCACTTCTATATCCCTCCCCTGTCTCTCTTTCCTCCTCTCAAACACTAAACTATACTCTGACCCTGGATGTTATTTTAAGCCCTTTGTCCACATCATTCTGCTCTAAACTCCCTCACAAATATAACAATCACGTCCCGTTCGCGTTCTTCGCCACTCAAAGGGCAGTATCATCCGCAAAACAGTATCAATGTTCACCTTCCTCTACGTCATTCCCATTCATACATTCACCCCCCTCGAGCTCCCTAAAATATTCTGCTAACAAACGACTCTCCATCAAGACAAATGAATAACACAGGGCGACATTACATACCCCTGCCTCAGTCCTCTCACCACAGCACAACATCTCAACTCCCATCCTATGACAAGCATCTCTCACACACATCTACTTTTGCCATACTAAGAGGCCTGAATACCTTTACTAATTTACCCCCCACTCCATTTTCCTTGCAAACACCCTCCCAATTCACTCTCTTCACTCTAAGCTGATTAGGCTTTCCTTAAATCTAAAAAACACTATACACTTTTCTCCTTTCCTCTCTAACTTTTCTCGCACAAGCATTCTTTAGATGAGTACTTGAGACACTGTGTCCACGAGACAACGCTCTTGCCTCCTAAATCTCCCTTGTTCTGCCCACATTTATTCCCCTCCGTTAAACCTCTCACTTCGTCAATCAGTATTCTCTCCATACACTTTCCGCTCTAACCAACTTTAAAGCACTACTAATTACCTCCTATATATTCTCGTTTTAACGTAAACTGTTATAATTCCATCCTACTAATCCTGTCTTTCGTCCATTTTTATTACTTACACACCGGACAGAATTGCCAAGAAACCATATTTTACTCTCCAATATCTATATCCCTAGACTCTGTTGGTATCCAGTTAACTGTTGTCTCAAGTGCATCCTAACGTACACTGTGTGTTATTTAGACTTAATCTACAGCCATTTCATTCCCATCCTGACACTACGTGTTTTCCCTTCTGCTAGTATCTTTCCGCTATTCCTTCACGATGCCATACTCAATTGATCTCTGCTCGTTCCTGCTTCGTTCCTTTTTAATTTCGCAAGCTTCTCTAGATATTTTTCTTGGCCATAATGAACTTTCAAGAACTCTCTTAAACTCCTTCCGAACATTTCGCCGAGTATCTCCTCTTCTTCTAGCGTATATTGCTCTATATCTGTGACTTATCCTGTCTTCCGTTTTTTGTTTGCCGCATGTAGATATTGCTCATTCTTTTCCATTAATAGATACTTCTCCCTATCATCTCTTCACTCCAGTTCATTAGTCTCTCGATCCTTTACTTCTACTATTCTCCATCCTTTCTTCTCTCTTAATCCTCTCCCCCACAGCAATACTTTTTTCTATTTTTGCTTCTCTTAATTGGATTTTTCTATTAATTCCTGTATTCAAGAAACATCTTGCTGTGTCTCCCGATTCAACAAATTATCGGGCTGGTCACTTTCTACATGTTTTTCTTCATATTACCATCATAAGAATGTTTGCTCTTCTCTATCGCTCTCCTCAACTATGCCTTTTTTGTTCCACTCTAATCCCTTTCTGATATTTTCCCTAGCTCTTTCCTTCTCTCTCATCTCTTCCCAACCATATTACATAGCCTCCTTTTTCCTTTTCTACACAGCCATACTTCCCTCTCTTGCTCCCAATCAAGATTATATTATAAAGAAATATGCTACATCTTTCCTATATTTTTCTTTAAGGATTAATACATTTTTTAATATGAGATTTTATTCATTTCTAGATATTTATATATGTCTTTTTCTCATATCTATTTTATTAGAAAGTAGGATATATAGATATCACATTAATATTCTTCTAAAATGGTTATTCTAGGATTTTGTGTTCGAAGGCGATTTAGGGATATAATATATTCACTATATAACCTGTATATAATATTTAGATATATATCTCACCATAAGTATATTTGGTACTCTTTTTATAAGCTATCGACCTCTGAGCTTTAGAGTTTGTGGGTTGTGCGCGATATACCGGCTGAGCTTTGGTTAACGCACACTGAACCTTAATTCTTTTATAAGCTTTCCTTTTGACTGTATTCGAAAATTACGTATTACGTCACAATTTTTAGTTAAGATTAACACTTTTATAATTAGTTATTATATATATATCTTTATGATAAATAAACTTAATAATAATTATTTAAGATTTTGTTATATTATATAATATTGTTCATATATATAATCCTTAACCTCATTACTCATCGGTATATGATCATCCCTATCTAAATTCTGTTATATAATGCGTAGAAATGATGTTTTTGTTATTAACTACAGTGATAATTTTATTTATATTTATATTATATTGGAACACTTATATAGATATGTATATATTTGTAATTTTATATATATATTATCTTTTTTGGCAGCAGTTGGTCGTAATTTTTTTCCAATAATTAATTTTATATTTATAGGTATAATACCTCTGTTTATATTGTCTTTCCCTATGTGAGTACTATAGTATATATACGATTAGTCATATGATATTATTCTATTACTTGATATATACTATTATTCTTTAATATAGTACTCTAGGATAAGTACCTGGTAATAGTTGGAAATAAATTATAATTATATATAATATAATGATAGCAAAAGTAATAGCAAATGCTCTATAATTGCCAAATGGGACAATCTGCAGATAAATGCCCATGGCAATTGCCTCTCATTCTGTCTAATAATGCCTGCAGGCATTTCTATCTGCTTTCATTTAACACTATTTCATTGTTTGCTAGACCTTTATCAGCATCGCTTCTGGTTATCATTAATGTTATTACAGTAGTATACCTTTATTAACTTATATTTGCATATACAGGTATTTTCCAAAACTCTATTTTTAACTCACCCCTACTCCTATAAATGGCTATTAGTTGCCCTACCTTTAGCATGTGTGGTCACATTTTTGAACGTCCTGGAAGGTAATATCTATGGGTATAATTTAAATAATTAATTATGTAGTCTATTTTATGTTAGGTAGTTCTATTATCTGCAATTTAATAAATATGTTATAGGATTAATTAGGTATATATTGACTAATTATATTGTATTATGAGTTATAATAGTGCAATAATTTATTATTTTATTTAAGCTACGGTATAAGCGATATATGTATTATAGGATTAAAGTCTTGTCTTACTATATTATGAGATGTGGTAATTGTGGGAAGTCTAAAGCTTTAGTATAGAAAACGTTTTTTTTTAACGATAAATCCCTACTACCATTTCACTAATTATTATATTAAATTATTTTGCCCACTCCAACTCTGCTCTGACTTTTTTTTTTTATGTTGTTTTTTTTTCCAAAATTGAGATTTGATTTAGGACCCATAAAGGATTCAGGGTTTATGCTGATTTAAGTTTTGTTGTTTAAGCTATTAATTAAATGCTTTCCTAAACACACCTCTGGACCACAAAGCACCCTCTTATACAGATTCTAAGAAGTTATCCGGTCTTATTCCTTACCATTCATGATACTAGGGTATTACTTAGGCTTCTCTCTTCCAATCCTCATGATACTTATTGATCCATTGAAATGGTCTTTGTTACCAACAAACTTCCATATATCCAGATCACTCACCCATGCTCTCTAACTTCTGTTTGTTGACATACTTCTCGTAGAAATAATATAATTGTGTCATGCTTACCGAACAGACACACCCAGTTTGATTCGTGCTATTTGGTCGGGGTTAACTCTCATTCTTTCAATTTCGTTCTCACGTCTACGTGCAATTAACTGACTTGTGTCCTCTCTTATTATATAATAGAGATACTATATTCTCATTTCCGAGGGAATACTGTCTTTGACATTAATGTGTTTGCCCTTCTTTCGGCACGTCTAGAGACCCTCAATTATTATCTCTATCGACCCGCTTTAACTTACTCGTCTCAACTTCCGTGCATATTTTTCGAAGGTCTTCCCATCCAACCCGCTATACAGTTATCCATTTCATGATTACAGAAAGCATCATCCCATTGTAATAACGTTATGCTATTGGGCTACAATTCCCTGTCTCTTGTGTCATTCGTTTGAAATAAAGCCTCTTTTCTTATATATTATAGTACTATGATCAGTTTCATTTCTAGTTATATATGCTATTGCGATAAGGTTAGAATATATGTATTTAGAGTCGTACAGCTATGAAAAAAAAAGCGTGGGCGCGGGTACAACCCATTTTTTGATTTATCGTTACTCATACTTTATATATATTATGATACTGTATTATAAGTATTTATATTAGTTCATCTATATAGGTTAGATGGTACTTATGTAGTATTAATCTATATGCTACTAATTTATGATAGGCGTACCCTATTTATTAGTATTATCATTATTAAATTTATATTTAATAACTATAGTATAATATATATATATAGGTATAAATAATCAGGACAAAGGTATAATCAATGCTCTCTCTTATAAATGTTCATCAAAATGGGACAATTAATAATGCCTAGTATAAATGCTTATCAGGTGGCTTTGTTATTATAAAATCTTATATAAGTAGTCACACAGAGTCATTTACGTAGACTATCTAAGCTCCTACCCTCTATATAATGATAGGGCAGTGATAGTTTCTCTATTATTGATAGTTATATTTCATCTATAGATAATTATGTATATTCATATCCGATTATGTTTGATTAGTATTGATCATATTGTTATATAGGTATGTAGTATATATTATTGTCCTAGAGTGGATTAATAGTAGTCATGATAACTACTAGTTATATTTATTGATTTTGCGAACAGCGGATAGAATGTTCTATTGTTTATATAACACTTATTTTGTTTTATGATGAATGTGTGATTAGTGTTCAGAGTCTTTTTATAAGTTTTTGGATTCTAATGATAATATTACTAAAAGCTATTATATGTTTTATATATTTATATAGGTATTCTAGGTTAAGTATTGAGATCGTTATATATTTATCTAGTTTACATTGATTGACTATAATTTTGTATTTACTGGTTATAATGAGATAAGTAATATTATAACGATAAAATAAAACTTGCGCTCTTAATCTTGGAATGCTGAAGGTAATATAGTTGGGAGCTAATGGACTTTTGAGTTTATTTAGGACGTGAGTTACTTTATTTTTTGTAACTGATAGATGACCGTTTGGATAAGACTTCATGCAACCTGGGAAACAATGCGTAAAAAGAAATTTTTTTTTATTTTATTTTTGTTGTTTTTTTTTTTCTTTTTTTTTTTTGTTTTTTTTTTTTCTTTTTTTTGTATAGTATGCGTGATTTTGATTGATAGATCTTTCTTAATCTGAGTATTCCAGGTGTTATGAGAATTTTGGTTAAGTTATTATTTCTATATTAATATATATGCTCAACTCAAAAACAACAATTTAATTATAACTTAACTGAGTCTTTCTATACCTTATTCTACTTGAAAGCATACACATGGCAAGACTGTTTTTCTATATGGTCATTAATGGTAGTTGGTAGTGAACAATATTAAAAAAAGAAAAAACTGCTTATCCAAATAAAAAATTAAATTTTTTGCATACTATGCTAATACGTCCAAGCAATTAACCTGTATTGTCTTACTCCTTTTATCACCAATAATGATAAACACATAATAGGCTCCTAGATTTTTGAGTTTAATACTTCATCTTAAATGGAGTCTCTATATTGGACCTTTATCGCTTTTAAATAGTTGAATATATATATATTATACGGTGCATACTCACCATAGGTTTTATATTTGACTCTTTGTGGAATTATTTGCTGTCTAATTCACACAGTATTAGAATCTATAAAGAAACTGTATCTGCTAATGTGGTATTAATGTAAATCGAGGTTTTAAAAAGATAAGCTCACAATAAGTAGAATATTTATCTAATTATATTTGTTATGTTCATATACATATTCTCTGACAAGTCATCGTTTATTTTTTTTCTTTTTGTGGTATACAGAAATTTAAATTTATTCACCATTAGATAATAACTAAAATACTAATATTAAAATATCAAATGTATGATTTAGATGCATATTGACCCTCATCGCAGTAAGAAAATTGAAAACGAAAGTAAAAAGCACTGAACTGAGCTTCCAAATTATTAAATCTTAGAGATAAAATTATTTTTAGTTATGTTTTTTTAGTGGTTTTTAGAAGAAAATTTTATAAAATGTAAAAATTCAACATTATTTATTATCTAAATATAAAGATTACATGTTGTTATTCTTTTTAAAAATCAAAAATATAGTCCGTGTTTTCCCTACATTTGATTGTAAAGGTCACTGCACTTATGAAATAAATAAATTCTTGACTTAAATAAAGATGGATCTTCTATTAACTACCGTGTTGATAGGTTAAATAAATGAATAAAGTTCTTTAATACTGTATAAATGGATAATAAGTGATGATTCGTTCTGAACTCTGGTGTTTTCTAATAATATATGTACTTGAGTTTAACTTATTTATGTAAGTAATATAGACTATTCTTGATACCTAATGTCTATTTTGTCCATTGTTTTTTGTTGTATTTCTCAGTATTGAATCATTTGAAATGAAGTATAGCAATTCCAATTTTTTAGTAATTATCTAAGTAAAAGTAGTTAAACTGATATGGCAGATTCTTGATATGGTGTTTTATTGGTATCCCGACTAAAGTTGTTAGAAGAGTGTTAAGTACTCTGCTTAACAAGAAAGCCTTTTCTAGGTATTATAATCTGAATCATTTTGTTTCATCTGGTCCTGGTTCCCCGCTGAGTGGGGTTTGGGAGAGTTCGAATGGCCTCCAAGCGCTCCTCAGACACCAGTAATTGATATACTTTTTATTAATTCATTATTATTATTATGATGATTATTATTATTTAATTATTATTGCTATCTGATTATTTAATTATTTAATTATTATTTATTTATTGATTTTCAGTTATTATTTATTATTATTATTTAATTTTATTTATTATATTTATGTTATAGACTCCCAGAGATATTCAAATTGATGATGTATTGCCGCTAATGAATCATTAATATTTAATTAATGATATTGATTGATTAGAATGATATGATAAAGACGAATGATAGATATAGAGCGAGGTAATCTTTCTCTCCTAAACCATTTCAGCAGAAGAATGAAACCTCAACAGAGATAATTAATTAATTTAACGACAGCTTATGAATTAGTGGGATTAGCTTCCCAGGTCTTCCTACGCCATTATTAAAGGTCGCATAACGAATAACAGGTAGACTGTCAGCGTGTCTTGCAATAGATATAACATAGTGATACTCTATACAAATTTACCCTTTGATATGATTTTACATGTACTGAATGATATAATCGTCTGCAATTGTACGTGGGTTTTTACGAGTTCACGAAGATATCTTCCCAGTTCATTGTTATCAAAGATTTTCAGGAAGATTATTTATTATTTCAATTAAACAACTTTATAAACACTTGTTTGTTTGTTCAGACATTTAAAAGTTCGATTTCAATATAAATGATAGAAAATTTTATCTTAATTATGGATTATAAATTTGGTGTTAAAGAAAGATAGTTTAAGTTTTAGAAATCTTAGACTCACGCTGGCAACCAAATTTGCACGGCACGCTGCGATCGTGATTTACATACACTTTCTGAGCCAGAAATGTTTATGCTCGTTGATAACAAGAGTGGGAATAGTATCGTTAATTAAGCTTATTATATGGCCAAGAATGTGATTTTTTAAAGAATTTGGTCGCTTATTATAGGAGAAAACTATTACACGTAGCTTTTGTTT
>JABUQX010025793.1:0-5000 GCA_015478945.1 Trachelipus rathkii
AGAGGAATTGTATTAAGTATAATATATATGTTATATATTATAGTATATGTATGTATGTATGTATGTATTTATATATGTAATGTATTGTATGCTAATTGTTCAGTTTAATGGACTATAATTTAAGGCTTGCCAACAGATATTCACCTAAGATCATTATTATAATAGTTAGTTATCAAAAAGAATAACTAAAATAGGGTAATAAAACCAAATTTAACAAAGGAACAAAAATGGGTATTTATTAGACTCAATATATAATTCGGAATAAGTTATATTGTTTTATTATGTACTACTTTATATATTAAGACTATATTGATTATAATTATTATATGACTGGGATAGGTAAGGGAGTTGAGAGTATTGGAGAGTGGAATCTAAAACCATTAAAACCATTATATATCAATAATATTATTAATAATATTGACTAAGATAATAATATTATTAGTAAGTAGATATTTATATAAAATATAAAATGATATTAAAATGCTTACCTAAGTTTCTGTGACTGATTTCTATATAATTAGCACTTTCTACACTCCTCCTTTATCAATAATGTATATTTAGTACGGCCAGTAAGATCTGAGCTATTTTATAATATAATAAAATAATATGTAATAATACTACTATTATATTATATAACTAGCTTGTCTGCGCTACAAGGACTAATAATATAATAAATAAAAGAATCTACATTAAGATTAAAAATAAATAATAAATTATTGATTTTTATTATCTATTTTATATAAATTATATAATTATTTATTAATAAAATATTATATTAATTATAATATTTTTTTATGTATAATTATTATATATGTCTATGAATTCAGTAATTATTTTTTATAATTATTTATCTCTCTTATTATATATTTAATTATATTATACAATTTATTATTGTTATTATTAATATTTTTCTTATTATTATAATTTTATTTTTATTTATATATAATTATATTATATTTATTTAATTTATTAATTATTAAATTAATTTATTATATTTAAATTATTAGTTTAATATTAGTATCTGAATTTTTATTATTATATTACTTATTATAACGTACTTAACATATAATTATATTGATTGATTAAATGTAATATAATAAATAATCAAACTTTCTGTTCTATGTTAATAGTATACTTGAGAATAGATTTATCATAATATATAGTACTTAAAATTGTGAAAAGTTAAGAGTCGATTTGTAAATTTGAACGCAGCAACCCTACTCTTAAAAAATTATCAGTAAACATAGTGAAATGTATGAGCTAATGCATAAACTCAACGGGATATTGCAATATATATATATTTAAAAATATAAATATGATTTAATATAAATTTGCACAAGTATTAGTATATTTAATCAAAAAATAATTTAAATATTGTATATAATAAAAAGGTAAATTAATATATATATATAATTTAATATTATATATTATATATTATATATATTATAATATTATATATATAGTATATATTAGTATAATATACTTCTATAGGTAATTTAATTATTAATAATATATATTATATATATTATTATATATATATTATAAATATTAAATATTTATATAATACTATATCTCTCTAGATTTATATTTATATATATATGTGTCTATTTATTTATATACAGTTGCACATCTATAGTAAATTATGTAGGTTTAAATTATATATATATATAATTATATTATTCGTCTTTCTTCATCTCGCCAGGAAGGGGTTATCACCCCTGCCAGCAGAACGAGCTTCTGACATCAGCTCGACTTCAAACCCTTTTTCCTTCTTCCAAGCTTTCCAAAATCCTGAACCGAAGAGTTTTTTCAGTACATTCTGTAACTTTCCAAAGGTTGAATTTTGAGAGTAATTTGCAAGAATATGCGCCCCAGAGGATGGACGCAATCTCCTGTCTAGTGGGAGCAGAGGCGAGAGATTTGGGATTATCGGTTCTTGACTTCATAAACTTTCTTCTTTCCTTTTTCTGTTTTCCAAATCTAAAGAATGAACTTGTCAGTGCATCAGATCCCAGAGACCAGCTCTTGAGTTACTTCAGGCAAAATATAAAGGGTCGGATTGCTAAGCCTGTCGCCCTCGTGAAGAAATCTCTTCTCGTTATCAGAAAGTAGTTTCTTCGTTAGATTCAACTGTATCGAGAAATCCAAATTCATTGTCGCCTGAACTACAAGTTTTCAATTCTTATTTTTTTTTTCATTTAAAGATGCAAAAAAGAAATGTAGTTGAAATATTTGTTATTTTCCCATCTCAGATTGTAATGATAAAATAATTTTAATTAAATTTAAATTTAAAATCTTGAATCGAAATCAAAATAAATTTTAGGAGTTGTTTTACTTCAAAAACTTCCACTAACAATCATAGCTCAAAAAAATTTCTTTCCCAGACCCTTCTTGAAAATAATACCTCTTCCTAATTTGTTCCGTCTTTCTAAGTCTTCTCTTCTCATGTTCTTTTTAAATTTCTTTCTAGTTTCAACGCATCCAAAGCCGAATCATATATATATATATTATATAAGTAATATATATATATATATATATAAATATATACTTATATATATATATATATATAATATATATATCTATTATATAATATATATATATATATAGTATATATTATTATATATATATAATATATATATATATATATATATATATATATATTATATATAATAATATATAATATAATATATATATAATATTATATATATATATATTATATATATATTATATATATATATATAATAAAATATTATATATTATACTAATGGATTTTCGGGAGAGGTATTGTTTAACATTTTTAATCTTAAATTAAACTTTTAAGCGAAAGCAATATAGAAATTCGCAGTAATCTATTTTTAAATTTAATAAATAACTTTTGAGATTGATTCATCATTAATAATAATTACAAATTACATTTTCCTTTTCTTAGATTAAAGGTAATAAGCATTGGTTTTCCTTTGAGTTTGAGTATTCTTCTGGAATGACAATCGTTTTCGATCTTTCATACATTCTTGCGACATATTTCATCCAGTAATCTTGCAAAATTTATTCTCCGTCTGTAACAAAAAAATTTTTTGCAGAATGTGCAATGATTAATATTATTATTTAATATTAGCGTTTGATGATTCTAATTATAATTTACTACGCTTCATATTTGTATGTGCAGTATGAAATTTTGTAAAGAATACCTTTTACAAATTTATGGTTAAATAAGCTAACATGCAAAAACAAATCACCAATAATAATAACAACATGGATCGTCAAGAAATAATGAACATGCAAAAGAAATAGCTCATCTACATAAGCTCGTTAAAAAATCTAATTGATATAATTTTATATATTTTAACATTGCATTCACTGAAATGCTAAAATATATAAAAGTAATAACGATAATCATGAGATACATTAACCATTTTTATTTTGATAGTTTGCAAATCTTGCATCCGTTGGCCATTCTATATGCAAGTTCGTTACTAGGGAGTATGAATTCATGTCCGCATGCTTTATATATTATACCATAGAACTTACCTTCATAATGTCCTGGGGCGCTTAACACAACGTAGGGCCGCTCGATATGATTCTCCCTTTGTAACTGCTTTCCATTCCGAATGTTTTGCTGTTGCTTGTTCCATTTTAATATTGTTTCATCCTCTTCACTCATGAAATAGCTAGAACTTTTGATATAAGTTCTAATTTTTTCCTTAAATTTCATGCGAGAGGTATTCTTCAACGCTCTTCTTCTATAGTCAGACATCTCTCTGAAAATAAAAAGAAAATTTAAAAAACAAAGAAAAATTTGTAATAAAAACACAGAACTGAATTAAGCGTGCAAACTTGCGCGACCTTTCCTCTCCAGAACCGATAAGCGACTAACCTCCCGGAGCATACTCGCGATCCTTTTATACCCACCAAGCTATCCGAAAAGTAGTTCACAGAGGGTCAATTCCATTTTTCTGTTAATGTGCGCAAATTTGTGCCTTTTATTAAGTAACATTAGCCTCTTATATTATAAAGATTTAAATTTATTTTTTACTATAAAAATATTAAAAGCTTTATAAGAAAATATAATTGCAACTTTAAATTTATTAAAAGGCTTAATAAAGCATATTTGGAATTTAAAAAAAGTTGGGATAAGTTTTTATTGACATTATTTTTTGCTAAATATCACCAAATAAAGATTATTAAAAACATAATTTCATTTAACCA
The DNA here is from genome assembly GCA_015478945.1 of Trachelipus rathkii. Lineage (NCBI taxonomy): Eukaryota > Metazoa > Arthropoda > Malacostraca > Isopoda > Trachelipodidae > Trachelipus > Trachelipus rathkii. Next base: position 4,207 of record JABUQX010025793.1, read on the forward strand.
ACAAATTTTCGCCTAAAGAGTTGAGAAGTGTTAAATTATTAATAAATAAACGATTGCGAAAACTAAAATCCAAAAAGTCTCTTTACTAGATTCCATATTAATGATTTGAAATGTGAGAAGGGAATGAATAGGAGAGTGATTGTATAGAAAATGGGGGAAGGGGGTATGTATGTATGTATGTATGTATGTATGTATGTATGTATGTATGTATGTATGTATGTATGTATGTATGTATGTATCAGTTTAATGACTATAAGTAAGGCTTGCCCAAATTCACCTAATACTTTATAGTTATCAAAAAGCTACTAAAAAGGGTAATGAAACCGAATTAACAAAGGAAAAAAAAGGAGTATAAGCCAAATAATTCGGAAATAGTTATTGTTTTATATGACCTTTAATGATTTAATTTTATGACTGGGATAGGTAGGGTTGAGTGGGAGGTGAACCATTAACCATTAATATTTATATTGACAGAAATGTTATTAGAAGTAGATATATAAAATAAAGTATTAAAATGCCCGTTTCTGGACTGATTTCTAAATTGCTTTCTCACTCCTCCTTCAAATAGAATTTACGCAGGATCGCCTTTTTTAATAATAAAAAAAATAGTAATACTACTACTACTACTACTACTACTACTACTGCTGCTGCTACAACTAATAATAATTTTTAAGATGTAATAGTAATAAAAAACTAATGTTATTATTATTATTATTATATTTATTATTATTATTATTATTATTATTATTATTATTATTATTATTATTATTATATTTGTATTATTATTATTATTA
>JABUQX010025793.1:7500-13019 GCA_015478945.1 Trachelipus rathkii
AACTTTTGATATAAGTTCTAATTTTTTCCTTAAATTTCATGCGAGAGGTATTCTTCAACGCTCTTCTTCTATAGTCAGACATCTCTCTGAAAATAAAAAGAAAATTTAAAAAACAAAGAAAAATTTGTAATAAAAACACAGAACTGAATTAAGCGTGCAAACTTGCGCGACCTTTCCTCTCCAGAACCGATAAGCGACTAACCTCCCGGAGCATACTCGCGATCCTTTTATACCCACCAAGCTATCCGAAAAGTAGTTCACAGAGGGTCAATTCCATTTTTCTGTTAATGTGCGCAAATTTGTGCTTTTATTAATTACGTTAGCCTCTTTATATTATAAAATTAAATTTTATTTTACAAAAATATTTAAACAGATATGTAGAAGAAAGATTGCAGTTTATTTTTATTATAAATATAAAGCATATTTCGAATTTAAAAAAATGTTGGATAAGTTTTTATGAATTATTTTTGCTAAATATCACCAAATAAAGAATATAAAACTAATAACTTTTCAATTTTACTTTATTTTTTTTCTAAGAAAAATTATGCATATAAAATAATTTAAAATTATTAATACATCGTGAAAATTGAGTGAAAGTTCTATTTAATACTTAGTGGAATAGGGTATGCAGTAAAAAACAGAAATACAGTAAATTGCAAACGTGCAACCAAGCACACGGCACACACACACACGCACACGACGTGGTGAATGGTAACAGTGTAGCTGTAGAGCTGTTGTAAGTGTGTGTTATATATATATATAATATTATATAATATATAATATTATATTATATATTATAGGTACGGTTATGTAGGCTGATATATTAATATACGTTAGTATTAAAATATTATATGGAGAGAGAGGAGAGAGAGAGAGATAGAGAGAAGGAGAAGATGAGAGAGAGAGAGGAGAGAGAGAGAGAGGAGAGTAGAATGAGAGAGAGAGAAGAGAGAGATGAGAGTAGCAGGAAAATCACCACTGGGTACACAAAAGCGTGAGACACGATAGATTGGAAACCCAACCCTATGGATGGGTCCTTACATAATTCTTTTAATGCAATTAGTTTTAACATATCAACAGAAATACTCAGTTCTGAAGAAATAGAACAGCTATTGGCCTACCACTGAAAGCTGACGATTAAGACAAGACATGGAATAGACTTCTAGAAGGTGTTATTGACCATACTTTAGGAAAATAACGAATAGGATGGAGTGCAGTTGACGATAGTCAAAGAAGATTTGGTGAACAGATTGCTGGGTGTGGTGAGGCCAGAATTTGCAAGTTGAGGGAGGATCCCGTGACATGTAATGTCTGTGAGTGATATAGGTGTGGAAAATGCGGAGGATTGCAAGGATCACCTAATGAAAGCGATTTTGTCTGTCAGAGGAAGACCACTACCACTCGCCAATACATGCCTTTAAATTCTAAGTTTTCTTTTTCGGATTATTAAACATTCGTTCAAACAATTGGTGCCAAACGATGAATTATAGAAAAATGGGTCTTTGAGGTCTTCTCCTCTAGGCACAGAGAATCTGAAACAAAATGAATTGGGCTGGTCTGCCTTAAGCATGCATCGGAAGAATCTGTATTAACAAAAACAGGCAATTAGTAGAAGTTCTCCAGCGTCTTCTCTGCTGTGTCCATGCTTCGTGTGTCGTACCTTCTGTGTAGTTTTACTTGTTCTTTTGGTTTGTCTTCCTAGTTTCATCAGAATCTGAATTAACAATGAGGAACCATTCAAAAATTATTCTGACTAAGCCCACATTGCCACTTAGATTTTCAGTATAGTATATACGTATATATATATATATATAGATCATATATTATATATATATATAATATATTATATATCGTTATATTAGTAAATGTAAATGATATAATATGATAATAATATATATAATATAAATATATATATATCTATAATAATATATATATAGTTATACTAATATATATATATATATTATATATATATATATATATATGTATAGTGATGAGGTGCTATATATAATATATATATATATATTATATATAAATATATTAATGTATATATAATATAGTATATAATATATATATATATATCATATCCGCAATGAATAGTTAGTACAAGAAAGACATAATAACGGGAAAAAAGAAAATTAGCCTCCGTTTTAAATATATATATAGTTATAGTATATATATATATATATATATATATTATGTTATATAGTATATATATATATAGCTATATATATGTCACTACGGCTATAGCGACAGTATAGGCTCTACTATTGAGTATACTGACATCATATATTTATATTATAGTATGAATGATTAATATATTATATAATAATACTATCATATAATATATATATCGTTATTATTGGTATAGTTCTCTAATAAAGATGTATATACTATATCGTTTCAATCTCTTTAAACTTTATCTTCGGGGTGTATAACCCAAGATATGTAGGTGTATGTATGTATTTTATGTATGTATAGTATGTATGTATGTGTTATGAGTATTGGTATGGGAGATCATCTTACATCTTAAGGTAATTAGTAATTATACATTTATTTAAAAAAATGAAACACGTTGTATTCTGCTTGGGGCCAAAAACATTACAAATACCGTGAGACCTATCGAGGTAGTTGTACACTTCTGATGAGACGACAGATGCAGGCTCATTGGTTGTCTTTACAGTTATATGATGAGTGAGTAATCTGATCACCCACAGATAACTCGAGCATCTCAAGAGCACTAAGCACTAAAATAAAGTGGAGTTAGACTGAGGCATCTTCATGTCTTCAATATTTGTGAAAATAAAAGGAAATTGCTAGTTTTGTTTGCAAAGATTAAGTAATAATATATAATAGAATTAAATATATAAATGCATAGTATTAATAAGATAATAATTAGGATTATTTAATTTTAGCATAATAATTAATAATAATCAGATCATCTGTATAAATTTGTAATAATAATAATTAATAATAATAATGAATAATAATAAAATAATATATAAGATGAGATTATGATAATAATAGAATTAACTGTTGCATCTGCTTATGGTGAGCACTAGTTGTGCAATTTACTGTATTCTGTGTTTTACACTAGGCCCACGTACCTAATATAATAAATCAATAGAGGTATTAAATAGAACTGTTCACTCAGATCTCACGATTAGGTAATAATATAGTTATGTTAAGAATAGTATTATTAATATGCAGTAATTTTTGTTAGAAAATAATATAAAAAGGAAAATGTGACACATCTGACTAAAGTATATATTTATTGATTATCACTTTAGCGTGAACAGTAGATATTATGACGAGAGTGAATCATAAAAACTCCTTATCGCATATCATTTTTCAAGATTCGAATAGGTATGCTTGTGATATTTTATAATAAAAAAATAAACTGCAATCTTTCTTCTACATATCTGTTTAGAATATTTTTAAAATAAAATTTAATTGTATAAGATATAAAGAGGCTAACGTAATTAATAAAAGCACAAATTTGCGCACATTAACAGAAAACAGAAAAATGGAATTGACCCTCTGTGAACTACTTTTCGGATAGCTTGGTGGGTATAAAAGGATCGCGAGTATGCTCCGGGAGGTTAGTCGCTTATCGGTTCTGGAGAGGAAAGGTCGCGCAAGTTTGCACGCTTAATTCAGTTCTGTGTTTTTATTACAAATTTTTCTTTGTTTTTTAAATTTTCTTTTTATTTTCAGAGAGATGTCTGACTATAGAAGAAGAGCGTTGAAGAATACCTCTCGCATGAAATTTAAGGAAAAAATTAGAACTTATATCAAAAGTTCTAGCTATTTCATGAGTGAAGAGGATGAAGCAATATTAAAATGGAACAAGCAACAGCAAAACATTCGGAATGGAAAGCAGTTACAAAGGGAGAATCATATCGAGCGGCCCTACGTTGTGTTAAGCGCCCCAGGACATTATGAAGGTAAGTTCTATGGTATAATATATAAAGCATGCGGACATGAATTCATACTCCCTAGTAACGAACTTGCATATAGAATGGCCAACGGATGCAAGATTTGCAAACTATCAAAATAAAAATGGTTAATGTATCTCATGATTATCGTTATATTACTTATTATATATATATTTAGCATTTCAGTCAATGCAATTTTTTAGAATTAATCTAGATTATTACTATCTAATTAGAATTTTTATGACGAGTCACTTGTTATGTGAGGAATGAGCTATTCTTTTGAGTCATTGTTCATTATTTATCTGACGATCCATGTTGTTATATATTATGTGATTATTGTTAAATTATGTATCATTGTATAGCTTATATTAACCATAAATATTGTGAGTATGAAGGTATTCTTATTACAAATAATTTACATACTTGCATCATACAAATATGAAGTACGTATATAAATTATTTAACAGCGACTGTTTCCCTACCATTAATGCCTTTAAGCAATGCGCAATTATTAATCATTTGCAATATTCGGCGACGAGTATATCTACGGATACTGACGGAGATATAATTTATGCTAAAGGGGGGGATGATGATCTCCGCGGATAGTCCGAAACAAAAAGTATTGAAAGATGCGAAAACGATTGTCTACTTACAAAGAGAATTTAACTCAATAGGCGTGGATGAAAACCAATTGTGCTTTTATTACCTTTGAGTTCTAAGCAAAGAAAATGTAAGTTTATGAATGTAATAGTATAAATTTATATCAAAGTTATTTAATAAATTAAAAATAAATTACTGCGAATTTTCTATATTGCTTTCGCTTAAAAGTTTAATTTAAGATTAAAAATGTTAAACAATACTCTGCAGGGGACATAGTATATATAATATATATATATATATGTAGTAGTGATTCCTTTGATGATCGATGATACGGATGGTAACTATATATAATATATATATAATTTATTTACTCTGTTGTTTTTATAGTTTATTTGTTCACTATAGGTGCCTAAAATAATAAGAAATATACAGATATTATACGACATTAAATAAAGTACATTATAGACAGTACTATATGTGTTAAAAATTTAACTTTGTTGCATTACGTGTGAACAAAGAAATTATAGTATATATATTTTGTTTATGGTAGATTGTAAAAATTTAAATAGTACACTATTATATTTTAAGGGGATTATTGGGAATTTTTGGAACGATTGACAGCGCACTGAAATTGTATGTATTGAGGGATTATCTTATTTAAATTTCTATTACTTGTTGATGTGGTATGAATGCAGAAAGTCATATAGGGTTATTTTTCTATATAATATATATATATTATTATATAATAATATGTTGTATTATGATGATATGTGGTGTGTGTACTTAGTGTGTTTAGTTATATATATACTATATGTTATTATATATATATATGAGTGATATATGTAGAATGTACTAGTTGCTGTCAGTTATAAATGATGTGCAATATTGGATGGCGTTGAAAACTAGAAAAAGAAATTAAAAAAAAGAAACATGAGAAGGAAGACTAGAAAGAAGGAACAAATTCTGAGAGGATTATTCAAGAAT
>JABUQX010025794.1:0-17500 GCA_015478945.1 Trachelipus rathkii
ACAAAATTGTTAACTTGTATTTCACTTTTCAGTGTTAAATATATATAACCATAGGTTAATAATCTTACATAGATGATACATGATCTTATCATAGGATTATTATCAGGCATCCGTACTATTAAGGCAAGGTCTATTCAGTATCCTGGCTCATGAAGACAAATGTTTTACCTAGTATATTTTTACTTAGTATGATTATGACTCCTCATTAATTATTTACTATGACCGATTTAATCCATTGCTATTATCAAAATTACTAGCACTTATAGAGATAAATCATTTTTAGGTAGGCTAGTTATAATGGTTTCTCAAGACGAGCTTCAATATTGGCATTATTGTTGAGTAACAACTCTACAACTTTCGCATATTACTAAATGGATCGGAGATGTGCATTAGTTTATAATTAATAAACAAAATGTATCTTAATCAAGTACTAAAGGTTATATTTTAATTTGTAATTATTTTTTAAGGCAGGTAATATATTTGAGTCTTTTATTATTAATTGTATTTGGTTTAAGAAAAATTAATGGTTGTGATTATAAAATATTATATTCATGCTTATTCTAGTTTTTTTTTTATTTATAACTAAAATTTTAAACATAAATTTATACTGTTTTAGTATCAACAGTATTTTTGATGTAGTATAATGGTTATATGATATATATTACCGTTAATCCTTTAGTAGGGTACTATAATGTGAAGAGAGAGTGATATTTTACTGGAATAATTTAGAATAACTGTTTTTTAGTGAGGGAAGTGTAAGTAGCATGCTTTTGTATATGATATTGTTAGATTGGTATGACCTAAAATGTTGGTAGTAGGTTTGATAAAAAAAAGGTAGATGTTTAGTTAATATATCTTTATGTGATTTATTGGGTGTGTCGGAGAAAGAAGAAATTGTGATAGAAGGTGATTTTATTCTATTAGAAGGGATGAGATATGTGTGTAGGGTATGGAGAAAGGAAAAAAAACAATGCTCAGTTGTATAATTTCGAGTGAAAAGAAAACGGTTTTTATTTCTCACATGAAAACACAAGCTGAAAAACATGTAATAAAAATTATATATTTATTTATTTTACGTTTTTTCATAACGCTACTGCTGTGGACACTCTACACAGTTTGAACATTAATTAGAAATTTCAGCAATAATAGCACGTACCTTAACTAATATGGGCACCACATCTTTTTTACTCTCGGTTCAAATTTCACACAACAACACGAGTGGAAGCCATTGAACTACATCGATTGGCATCACATTTAAAAGCACACATTCTAAAGGACACTCTATCTCAGCCATACATACTTTTTTATTTTTATATTCTGATTACTGTTTTCATATATTTGTTTATGGGCTCTCATTGACCTTAATGTTCTCTTACTCTGTTTCAGCTTCAGTAACATTTTTAGCATAATTAAATGTTTAGAAAGAAAAAATTTGGAGCCTATTTTCGGGTCCATTTTCAGCCCACCGTTATAAAATAATTAGGTAACATAAAATTCGGATTTTCAAGATGCCGTATTCTTCTGACTAAATATAACACATATTACGCAAAATTAGTAGCTTTTTTCTGCACTTAAACGTTATTGATTTTCCGGTGTATTATTACTATGTGATCTGTATTATAGTTCATTTACTTTCACAGAATTTCTATAATTTTTCATTTTATACTAATTAGTTTTTTGTACTATGATTAATTTTACTGTTAATCAAAATATTAATTATTCCAGATTAATTTTTGCACCGATAATGACCTTCAAACTATGAAATAGTATTATGGGGTAGAGTAGGTCCAGTTACCTATAACAGTTTATTTGAGTGAGAAGAAATATGCTTATTTACGATTCTTGGTTTTTGAGTTTGAGGTGCTCACAGACTCTCTCAATTTTTCTTACTTTCTTATTACTTACACACTCAACAATGGTTTCTATTTGAGATTTGTGAATGGGTATTGAACTATCATCATTAGCGGGATAGGGTTTATTGGGTTTTTTACTGTCTGCGTTTTGTAGGGGCTGAATCAGAATCGAGAGAAGTGACTATATTATTAAGGGGTTTAGTGTAGTCTATATCAGTACGAAGGTGACCCTCTTCTCTATCTTGAAATGTTTTGTCGTTTTTTGTTATGGATTTGTATTTTCTAGGTATATTTGGATTTTGGATTTTGTGATAGCTGTCTTTATAGTTATCTGCAGGAGCAAGAGCTTTCGACAGAATTAAACAAAACAACACACATTCATCTCTCAACATACATTTCTTCTGTGTGTAAAACAAAATGTTCTTTTTTTGAGAGTGGAGGTATACATTTTCAAATATGACTCACTAAGAGTATACACATAGAATGCTATTCTCCTGGGCCGATGTGAGAATATGTCTCTATATACAAATTTCATCCACCCACTTCGTCGTGTTCCGATTGAAATGTAAAAAATAATATTTGCAATTTTTCACTTTCGAACAGATTTAAAAAAATGTTGGGTAATGTGATCTTCGATATCAAAAGGCCTGTATGTCTGTCTCAAACTTCATAACTAGAGATAATAATGTACTTAAGTACTAAACATATTTATATTATGATAATCGGCCTATCTATGCATATCTTTGCGAGATTTTTTGAAGTCATCTTCAGGTATTATAAAAAAATTACATGTGATAGATTATTATTGAAGAATGTCAACAAACATGCAAAATTATGAAAAATTGTAATTATCTTATGAAATAGAAGATGACTACCAATAACGTCGAGGAATAAATATCTTAGGAATAATATGTCATGAAATATCAGATATTATCTGATGTATGAGCAAAAATCAAATGGCTACAATTATTGAGTCTAGTTTATATATGATCTAAAAATCGGCTGAAAATATTCCGTGATAAATTTATTAATATATATATACCTAGATTATTATATTAAAGGATTATGGTTGTACTATATTGAGAAAATGGTGGATCCAGCCCAGTCCAAAATAAAATATGGATCTTGCCAATTAATCAAAATTATAGAAATTTGCAATCAATATATTGCAATATATATTACCATACCATATATTAATATACATCGATGATTAGTGAAATTATAAGTGTAGCAAAGGCCGATTCGCTATTAAGTAAATATATATATATTTTGTCTAGTGTATTAAGTATAAACTCGATTGCATAAATCATTAATAGTAATTATTTAGCTCATTATAAAACTAGCAACAAGGATAATTCTATGAAAATATTTGAGCTTATACAATGAGAGAGATGATTAAGTACCATAAAGTAGACAGCTATGTATTAAAGAGTCCTGTGTACTTATATAGCCATTACCTGCTTTTAATTATCTAACTTTATATTCATCATGATCTTTCACACTTCACACACGATATTTATACTTCTAATTACGATATTAGAGATTAGAACTCCAGATACTTGATCAGCTGCCATATTGATGACAATACTAAATTAATATGTGGCTGATTAATATTAGTAAGTATACCCAGTGAAATGAGCATTTAGACTAGTAAGTTATACAATAAGCTAAGTAGTTATACAGTATATTAGTATAGTGAATGAGGGGTCTGGGGAGGGGGTACTATAGTATGATATAAGTGAAATATTTCAAAAAATATTATGATATTAAAAAGTAATAAAAACTGTAACATGAAATATATATCAACTCATATATATACCTTACCTTATTATATATACAGATTTGGAGCAAATTTTCAATTTCACAATATTTTTTATATATTATTTCAATTTGACAAGTCTAATTTTGAGTTTGTTACACCCGAATTTCAAGATATTATACTTAGCAGTGTGGGAGTGATATAAATATACCATGGGAAAGCTAAATCATTGATGGTGCTACCGATCGTAACTCTAGCTCGAATGAATGATACACCATAAGGGCTACAACATACACCATAGTTAAATGTGAGATAGGTATAGAAGCTCTAACGAGAAGCGACGTCTGCCGAGCGCTCAGTGCCGTTAACCTTTGAAATATCGTCACCCAGGACGTTCGGATTTGTGTCAAAAAGAATACGGGTAGATACTTGAGCTAGTTATTATATATTCATTTAAAGTTTACGTCAAACTATTCACTTTGTTACTAAGTATGCGAGTTTTCATATTGAAATTATAAATATTTCATAGTGTTTATATTATTATATTTATAGAACTCTTTTATTATTTATTAATTTTATAATCATATAACTAATTTATATTGATATATATATATTATCGAAAAATTTATAACTTATGATAATATATTTATTTTAGAAAATAAATATATGATATATAAATTTATCATGTTTTTTTGCTCAGTAATGAACCCCACCTAGATTAGTGTAAAAGAGCGCTTTTTGCGCGTCAACCCACCTCATAGCGTTTTCGGCTTAACCGCAGGCTGTCGTCGCACTAGTAAACTCTGGTGCTTTCAGAGACAAAGTCAGTTCAAAAGTACACTCACGAGTTGGTGTAGGACGTAGAGAGAGTCACAAGTGGAAGTGAGTCGATTGATTCTTTGTCATTTGAAAGAAGAGAGAAGCGCGTTGAGAGGACTCATGGTTTTGTGATGTTTTTTACAGTGCATGACGACAGGGTCCGCTCGAAATATGTAGCGATACAACCGCAGGTCGCATGAATGTGCTGGACCAATACATCATCGAAAGCATCTCAGGTCAAGCACAATGGCTATGGACTTACAACAGACCGCACACACGCTGATAAGGAGGGAATATGGTGAATAAGAGTGAGAAGTTAGTGAAAAAGGTAATAAGGATAAGTATTCATAAGAGCGCTTGCTAATAATTTCAGTTGCACTTGTGAACAATCTCTCGATAACACAAGTACCTTTCTGAACGTCAAATAAGCGAAGCGGTCTCTGTAGATGCTAATCACAGATAAAAAGCTTATGATTTAGTTGTGCTAAGTTTGGCAGAGGCGCAGAAGTACATATGCAAAAAGGCCAGATTGACAGGAGCTGGGGTTTTATTCGTTGTAGGCGTTCCAAGGGAAGGGTTGTGGTCCTACCTTGGGCCATCAGTGATAGATACCCCACATATGGGAGACTGAGATGACATATTGAGATAGATGTGCTCTGTTGCGGCTTACACGTGAATAGTCTAGGGTGGATTTTTACTGAATTAGCCAGACGTAGACCTTACTAAATGATTAATTATAAAGGAGGGGTGTGTAAGTAGCTTTAAGGGCTATTCACTATTGGATACTTGTTCATTATAATTTCTAATTTCTTAGTGTCGGAGAGGCAATAAGGTACTGCATACCTTATAACCTTATATATGACCCAAGTATTACTTCGGAAAGAAGGTGGATGATATATATTAATATATAATAATATATAATATATTATATAATATATAATTTATTATATATATATATATAATAATATATAATATAAATATACTATTAATATATATATATATTTAATATATAATATATTACTATTATATTATTAGAATTATTAATATATTTAATATATATATATTGTATAATAAAGGGTTATTTATGAAATTCCATTATTAATCTGAAATATTTCGAATATTGACTTATATTGTTCATCACATATTTTCTTAATACTTGATATTGATATATTATCCATCCAACATATCATTTACAACCGAAATTGAGTGGTATTGAGTAATATGTTATCATAGCGTTTTTAGTATACATTGTAGCAATATATATCATGTATACGCTCAAGGACGCATAACATATTCTATAATATCTTATTTGATCATAATCTATTCACCATACTAATAAAATATGAGATATTAAGAAATTTTTGCCAGTGTAGTATATAATTAATCAAAATTTTGCCATTAGTATTTAAATAATTACAACAAAAATTAGTCAATTATGTGGTATTTATATGTAGTATGTATTATGTAAATGTGTTTTATATTGGGAATTAGTTTTCAGTCTATAGATGCACAATTTAAGTATCATATACGTTAATAATCATTAGATATTTATTGAGATAAATAATGAAAATGACTTTATAATTCAGTTTTTACAAAATGTTTTTGTGTGAATATGATCTATATGTTCAGTATTTAGAGATTTTAATGATACGGTGAGACTTATCTTTCGAGATTTTTGTCAATGAATATATATTGACATAGATGATTGTGATTTGAGTATCTGAAATATGTAGTTGTTGCTTTTCTAATTTTTAAATTTTTAATGGATTATAACGATGTTTGTACTGCATTATTATTTTATTTTTTTTTTATTAAAGGTCTTCCGTCAGCGGACGCCAGAAGACGCTATTAACTTAGTTGCTAGCTTATTAGTGAATATAATATACCCCCAGGCTCTCCGCATAACTCCCTTCTTTACAGCTTGGCTGCTCACAAGTTTTTTGATGAACTCAGGGATCCTGCTACGAGGCTTCCCAATAATAGGTAACTGGCACCGATCTTCAATTTCACCGCTTTTCAATTTCACAGATAAAGGTAAGTTTTATCTAGAACATGGGTTTTGGAAGAACTATTAATGTGATAATTACTGGGTGATTTGTATCACATTTGCATAACAGACGAATTACTAGAAAAGTAAGATATCACTGTAATTTAAAAATTTCACTCAACAATACTAACCCCCCCCCCTCCCCTCTAAAACATTTTTAACCCTAAAAAAAATTAAATTTTTGAAGTGGAGATTCTTTATTTTTTTTCTCTCTCATACTACTCAATATGTTCACTAAATTTACATATTTTCGTGGCATTTAGATATAATATCCCTCACTTTAAATCTTGTTTTTGTAAAAAGTTTTCTATTAGAGTTTTGTTTTTACAACATTACAATACCAGTTTGTGATGCAAATCTAAAGCTGGCTCTCCATTATTGCAGTCTGTCACCGAAAAGGAGTTTGAATTTGTAGTCTCGATCGTCCAGTTTTTCAACTCTCGAGCGATCACTATTGACTTTACATATGTTCTAAGCTCACCACACACACTATGTTATAAATATTCTTTGTTAAATAATTAATTAGAGATGAGAATTAGAGAAAGTATTCTTCCTCTCTCTTATGCACCTAAATTGGCAATGGTACTGAGTCGGGTTTTGTTTCCCTAAATAAATTGACTAAAACTCAGCTCGTATCGTAAGGCATTCCAGTAAATCCTTAGTAAGGCTTTCATATCTCGTATTGAGGAACTCTTATGACAAAACACAACTTACCTTATATAACAGTTTCGAAGAAAGCTCATAGACACTTCGCTCACTCTAGAACACATTTGCTCACGTTACAGGTTTGATCGAGACACTATAACGCAAAGCTGTGATGGATCATACACACTTCAAACCATATAACTTAGCACTCTAAAGGCTTCACCCATAAGGTTATCTGAGGGAGAACCAAGTGTGCATTGGATACTCAAATTCTCACACATAAGCCTTATTCATATAGACATCATCGAACTTTCTACACACTCTAAAACAAACTTAAATGCAAAAACAACTTTCTAGCATCTAATCTCACCGTTAGCCCTAAATATATTACACACACACTCAACCATACGCTCATTGGCAGTGCCGTTGTCTTTTTTTGCTTGCTAACTCATCACTAAAATAGCCCACCTACCGATTAGTACATGTTCGACTCAGACATTTACTTCATCAACAATATCACAATCACAACATTCACCTAGAGCAATTCATTCGTCTCTACTAATCCACTCATTATGAAATGACGATAGGGCCTTCCTACTTGACGCTGTTCTATATCCTCACACATTACCAAAGAATCAAGTAAAAAGATAGTTTAACATTTATTTCAATTCGTAAAATACTACAACTAAGCTATAGTAAGTTTTATACTAATTTAAATATATATTTTGCTTTTAAAGTATAATACTAATTAAATATTAATTTATGAATAATAAAATTTTACAATATGTACATTTATCAATGTTAAAATTGATATAATATTTTGGCTATTTTATGTATTATTAGTTAATTTGGAAGTTAAATAAATTTAATAATTATATATTGAAAATATGAAGGATTTTATATCAATTAGTCAATTTTTCAATTCAAGTATAAGAGAGTCAATATGAATCGCCTTATAAAGTTACGCTTGTTATCTTTAATATTAACAGACAGGGCACACTTATGCATATACCTGGTAGTAGTGCCTTTAAACACCAGTATTAATTTGATGGGATTAGAGTTCTTTCGTCTGTTATTTAATTTCACCATTGATAAATTTTTAGTACTCTGAGTTCATTCTGAGCAATGCTGTGAGTTACTATTCGAGAAAGACTCTCACAGAGACAAGCTGACGGCTCATGTAATATTAACTTCTATATTAAAAGTCATTTGAGTTAAGGTTGAGACTCTTTCAGAAATATAATTAAAAAGAATGAGATGAGAAAGTAAAAATAAAGAATAACATATGAAGACTTGGTAATTTTAGAGTAGATATTTATCTTGTTACACTGACATTTGGGTATCCAATTTTCTAACAAAAACAACACCTATACAGAGAGAACATAATTGCAATAAGTCATATCAGAATTATTACACGTTTTACCTGAGGAGAATGTATCGAGTCTCTCAACTTTAATCAAGTACCCATTTTCGTGTTTGATTGTCAGAAGGTTTCACAATCTTTTCTAACTCTCTCCTCATGTTATTGTTTAGGGCTGTTTGAAGCCTCATAGTATTTTATTGTAAGGACTTCGTTAGATATTTTTAGGATATGTTCTTTCTATGTCAGCAAATGGGCATTAGATCTTCCACACAATGAACCATATACATTACCTTAAAGCAACAAAATTAGGAACTAAAATCATACGTATGGCTGCAGCTGCTACCTACGCCTATATGATCAACAACTCAATTTACAAAGAGGAGCTCAAGAGGGGGAATTTAGATCTTTTAACGTATTTAGGCACTAAGGTCTGTGAAGCTGATATGAGATCATATTAGAGAATTTAAAGAAAGCTTGTTCGAGCGCTTACAGGTTAAATGTTGGGTACCATTGGAAGGAAGCTTAACAAAATAAATGTCAGCAATCCATAGTGCTAGTCTAGGCCAAAACTCATCTATATTCAGTCTGGTCATTAGTAAGCGCTCTTTGAAAAATTGTATAAATATAGAGTATGATCAAATAAGTAAGATTTGTCCTCTAGAACACATAAGAGTAAATATATAATTGTAACATAAAATTTGCTTCTTACTCCGCTTACGCTTTAACTCATAAGAGATTATTTCTCTTTGTTTAACTCATGTTTTATATGTAACTTTGCGATAGAGGCGGTAACACTTTGTCTTTTGATTGCTATTATAACTTTAACATGGACATTAGCAGAGAAATATTTAAACTTTTCTATTGGGTTATCAGTGTTGAAGCTCTATTATATGATTAAATAATTATGTTTTTGGAGTATGTTTATTATATATATATTTTTTTTTGTATACATATGGTCTTATTTTATTAATTAAATATCTTATTATAATTATTTATTTATTTTATATTTTTATATTATTATTGTGTTGCTTCGTTTATTTATCTTAGCATATATTATTATTATATTGATTATTATATTAATATTATAACACACCTAACAGCATAAACGTCACAATCAACAATAACATCAACATAACATATATATATATATATATATATATTATATATATATATATATATTATATATTATATATATATATATAAATATATATATATCACACCACATACAACATAGACACAAAACTTTGAAAGTTAACTTTAATAAATACATACAGCATTCAGATGACACTATACACATTAACTATGAATTATACATTTACACATATAGACACTTATCAATTTACACTCATATTATCACTATAGACGTCACACACACACACACTATTAACTAATCTAAGTTTCCAGCCCATAAAATTGTTAAGATAACTCTCACACTCATTCAGGTTTATTAGATAACATTCACCCTCAAGACTCTCGAATATACATTATAATCTACACTCAACTAACACAAGATATACTTACAACTCACTATAACAGATTACTACACGTATATACAGATTTACACATAATATATATAATTACAAAAACACACCACAAAGATTTTACTGATAACTCATCTCAAAGATTATATCATTACACACACAGATTTAGATAACGAAATGGCTCCACATCCACATGATTTAACAACTCAAACACACATTACTCTTATGTCTACGTTTGAAAGTAAACGTAGATAAGAGTAAGGTATGTTGTGAGTGAGGACAGTCTCAGTGTGAAGTCTATGTTAGATGGTGCAGCTGGAGCAAGTTCTGAGTTTAAATATTTAGGGTAGTGTTGGATGAGAAGGGAAGGATGATGCAGAGTTAAGTAGGAAATTTATGAACTGCATTACAGGCAGGAAGGTGGCTGGTGAAATTATCATGTTGGTGAATGTAATAGGGACTAAGTCTTGGAAAAAAAGGTGGGCCGCCGCCCCGGGCACGACGGACACACAGCATAAGAGTATTACATGAGGGTAGTTGTTACTTGTGTTATGGTAATGGTAGTGAGACTATGGGTCTGGAATAAGAGGTAGCTATAGATCTAAAAGTTCAATGTGTTCGCACAAGATGGACAATTTAGGGGCCATGCTAGGTGGTGAAAAGAATTAATAAGTGAGGAATGAACGGAACTTATAAGAGAGTGGTGTGGTGTGAGAAAAGGGTAAATGGAAAGAATAAATGAAAGTATGTTGAGATGGTTTGGTCATGTGGGAAAGGATGGATGAAAAGTCGGTTGGTTAAGCGGCATGTATATGTGCGAGAGTAGCTGTATATGTTAACCGAACAGACTAGATGGTATGATCACCGAGAAGACAAGTACAGTGGATTAGAACGTTCGGTCGAATCGAATGTCTGATATTCAAGATATTGAGTGGAAGCTCTATTAGGATTCTATGTCACAGATGATAATATTATATTAGAGTGAACTGATAGCGTAGCTGATATAGTGCAGGCGAGTTTTTCTTTTGTATATGAGAGAGACATGGATATTGTGGTCTTCAACTCTAGGTGCCATTGGGATTATGAACCTTAATGGACTCTAATTAACCTAATAGATGTAAAAGCGAGGTTACCGTTCGAAGATACTACTTTTTTACTATAAAGCTATTCTAATAAAGAAAATTGGTGTAGGTAAATTACTCATATCTTTTGTTCATCGTACTGACGAAAGTCTCACTAATCAGTAACTAATCTATGGACGAGGAGCGCGCGTGTAAAGCGCTGGGCTCTTCCTATTCAGAACCGGAGTTTGCATGTTCTACGCTATCTTTCGAGTGCTGTACTTCTTATCCGATGCGCTTTGCATATCACTTAGACCATGTATAAAGTATTACACAAGAACAAATAAGGTTCTCTCTGGCTAACATAACATGTATTTTATAAACACTATCGGGAGCAAAGAGTGATAGTGTTAAAAATAGAACAAAAATATGAAAAATAGAAATGAACTTATTATTTATTCTAACTCGGATGATTAATATTAATAATATTATTTCAAGGTTATATCAAGATAATATTATTATACTTATTATTATATTTAATTATTATCATTATGTACAATTGACAAATATCCTAAGAAGAAAATACAAATTACTACTCTACACTACTCATGATAAACAGATAAAACTTGAGACTCTATTCATCGATAAAATGAGTGTGTATGAAATAACTACTTATTTAAGTATATTTTATTAGTGCAATACACATGCGCGCGCACACCGAGAATCTAAAGCCTTAATTACCAGCTAAATAATATTTTTCAATACTCTGACCTTTTTCTTATTAAACATTGATTGAGTCAATAAATATAAAGGTTCCTCGCGTGCAGGAGGATGAGCCTTCCCACTCTATCAATTATAACGCCATATAATGACGTTCTAGTTGAATAAATCTTTCTTGCTTGACGGTAGACAGTGTGCTAGAGTTTTTTAAATTCACTCCTTAGGGACCGGATAGTAAATATAAAGAACGACTTCACTGACGAGCGTTAGGGAGTGCGGTACGAGCCAGGTTTATTTCGTTGGAATTATTATAATTATATTTCGACGAACACTCGACTTGAAGTTGTGTTACACTGTGGATCCCCTTAAGCCAGTAAAAAGAATGCTTTTCCTTATAGCTATAGCTGATGGTCGGCCTGCATAGAGGGATAACTGCACCTTGATCTCTATACTGAAACTCGTATGATTTAAGGAGGTGCGTGATTTATATATATTAATATCGTCTTTTGTAAAAATATAACGTATTATGTACTTATCTTTATCATACTTGTAATTGAAGCAGTATAGTGTATGTTTAATTATCTTTTAGACCTACTCAATATACTTATTATATTAATATATCACAGTCATTTTAGCTGATTATAAGCGGGACTCAAGTTATCTGATTGTATATTAAAAGTGTTTTATATTTACTACTCCCTAAGTAGTATATATCATATTTAAATAATATATATTACTTTCATTAGAGAAATTATAATTAATATATTACAATCGTAAATATAGCGAAGTTTATTAACATCACTTAAGTTATATACTTAATTTAAGCTAACCTAACAGTAGAGATCAAGCAGAGTTACTAACTACCAACCGCAAATGCAGCCAAACCCCGACATCAAGCTGATGAGTGTCAGTACCCGTCCAGCTAGTATCACCCTATAGTACCATAGCACTCGAGCGGCGCCCCGCAGGCGCATTATTTTCGCGTTCCCGCCAGTCGGCGAGCGCTACGCTAAGTAGCAATATTTACCATAGCTAGTAATTAATTATTTTAGTAATAATAATACACACACATCGTAATATAATATATATATATATTATAATATATATATTATATACTAATATATCACACTCAATACACACTAAACACTAAACACTACACACTAAACACTACAAACATCTCTATATATATATACTTTTATATATATATATAATACTATATATATAATCAACAATATATAATATATATATATATATATATTATATAAATATATATATATATATTATATATATATATATTATATATATATATTATATAATACTATAATATATTTACAGATTACAAACACTCTCACGGCTGGACACCTTTTCAAAGGAGGGGTCAGCGAAATAAAATACATGAAACCCACCAATGCCTTTACGCGAATCTCTTAGGTGAGCGCAGACTTGGTTTTCAACAGACACGGACAGATTTAAACTACAAGATATGGAAAGATAACTAAGAGAAGATAGGTAAAAAGGACTATTTTCTATACTGTCTAAATGTACGTATAGTTAGCATATACGGATATAGAGAAGGTAGATGTCATCACTACATAACAGACTATTTTGGGATTTTCTATATGTTCTATCACTGATATTAGAACATTCATCCAGAGACACAATACGGCAATCGCACCTCTAAATTACATACAAGCGGCCGCACACAGACAATACAGCAGAGTCGACATGCGCACCGCGACACTCCCACTGAGCAATAACACACGTTTGTAGTACCTTACACATATAGATTAGATAAAGGATATTAAGATGACCATTATGTCTATATTTCGAGTAACTATAGCATTGGGGTGCATAATGATGAATCTTGAAAGTAGGGATATATCAGATATTTAGTTCTAGTCTCTTTAGCTTTAGACTATCTAATCTCTATCACAAACACATTAGAAGGGTGGAGCCCACGGATGCCCACCACCACACACCACCAACACAGATCGAGAACAAGTACTACACAAAACAAGGGCCAGAAACACTCAAACGCTCTACTCACACGCAGTACGACTGCGCAGCAACGAAGCAAACTTCCCGCAACTGAAGCAGAACCCCAGCTTTTCTTGAGGCCACTTATCAACCTGTTGTGATTATGAGTTTCCAAGACATCTTTTGTTTACATATAGCATTCACTTACACAACCAAGAAACTCTATCTATCGCTTCGTACAACAGTGAAGCACTCGGATTAATTACGTGAATCCCTCATAATATGATGACCCGTTCGAAGAAATACATGGCGTGATGCTCAAGTTTAGGAGGTGTTTTTCTCGAGACTGTTAGAGGTAGATTTATGAATGGACGACAATCTGAGAGAATGCAATCTTTGAATGCACGACAAGGTGCGGCGGCCCAAATCCTGGATACGAGAAAGTCTATTTGCGCAAGTGTGCGCGCAAGAATGAGAATCGGAAAGCTGAAGACGAGGGCAACCTCTAGATGCAAAAGAGGGAGCAGATTTGAATGAGTGGAATATGAAGGGTTGTGTTATCGGCATAAGGGTAAGAAACATAGGAATAAAAGTACAGGGCTGCAGGAGATCGTTGATTAAAAGTCACTATAATATAAATAGGTGGGAGCACTTTGAGAATACAGAACTTGAGGAACACACATCAGCTTTAGTGGGTTTATACATGAATAGGAAACTGAGGTCACAGTATCAGTTCTCGCCATGCCTAACGTAGATGAGACTATCGTGAGTATAGCAGACAAGAGTAAACTAGAACAAGTTACACATGATCAAACGTCAAAGAGACGAGCAGGAGAGAACACCCAAAGCGAAAGGTGAGACTTAGAAGACGAGTTAGCTAGACCTAGCATGCATATATATTCTTATTCACACATACTGCAGATCTACATGGCACACTTACATCGTACGTTCACACTGCTCGATACGAACACTTACCACACAAGACTCGGGCCAATACACAGCTAACTAATATGATAGGCAGAAAACCATTACAGAATCAAAGTTAGATTAAGTATTAGTATTCATACTAATTTAGATCATCGATAGGACGTCGAGAAAGCCATAACTTAGATGATTACTGAAAGAGGAGTAGAGTAATATCATCCAGATGATCCGAAAATGAGTTAAGAAGAGTTTTCAAGATATTTATTAAGATAGAAAAAGAGTAGTGCTATAGATATAAATGGAATAGATAGAAAGATCAGTTAATACGGCTTAAGCACTTTTATTCGGGAATGACTTGTAACTATATATAATGCGCGCTTCACTAGCAATGAGAATGGAAAATGTAATCATCAGTAATTAAGGCATTAAAGATAGAGTTAGAGTATTGAATCAGGACAGGAGCCAGCTCAGAAGCACACTCTACTAAATAAAACAACGGAGGAATGCACCGAGGTAGCTAACTAAGTCCTTCACATAAGACTATATCAATAGATTATCAAGAATCTCATGCATACCTCGATCATGCGTAATCACGGGAAGAGGATTAGAAAACTGAAGAGTAGAGAAGAAAGCAGGAGGAGGATGCTGGAATCGATACCAGGGTATGAAGAATAAATTGAAAAAGAGAGGCCGAAGTAGATAGCCTTTTCAGTATATAGAAGAGTTGTGCTACTAGACGTAGTCATAAGTGAGGTAAAATAAATGGAAGGAAGAGCAGGATATTACACAAAAAGTTATATTAGAGATGTTTTGGCATAGAGGCCAGAATTTTATATACACAGTTGAAGTACAAGTAGGTTGTCGACACTTTTATTATAGATGAAGACGACGTTTAGACCTGTCGATAATAGCAAACTGCATATAGATATTTACTTGAAGCAAATAGGAAATTAGTAAGCAGTGAATTAAGAGAGACAGTAGTATTTTTCCATGTCCGATATGTTCATGATCCTCTCTAGATTAGGTAGCGAGAACATTCTCCATTTATCGAATCACTAATGGAATTTTGCTGGGACGAAGAGGAGATATTAGGGTGCTGGATCGCTTGGAATGACCCACGCTCATGGGCGGAGGCGCGTGGCAAATCGATCGAGAGTTATCGCTCACTAGCGGGCGCATATCTTGCTCCGAGGCGAGTGGAGCGGAAGCATACCGCCGCCGGAGTCGCAAAAGCAGACTTCACAGTCGAAGCATTGCGGGTGGATGGAATGCAATGGCCGCAAATGAGGACTGATGCCCTCGCACAATTCATGCCGCGAGTTAAAAGTGCAGCATTAAAGTGTAGTCTTTGGGGATTATAGTGATGGATAGCTTCTGCTGAGAGTGAAATAAGATAAAGTTTTTATAAATATAATTATAGATAGTCTACAAGATTGTGTGATAAGATAGAGTTAACTCGAATGGGAAAAGATATGAAGTCATTTATATTAACATGACAAAATAGATAACTGGTGTGCTGAACCATAACTACACTAAGAGCGAGATTGTAAATAATTTTGGGTCTAAGATAAGAATTTTTTAGGAACTAATAAACTAAGGTATCACCTGTCTACAAGAGTCATCTGTGATAAATGAGCCAGATACAAGTTAATTTTCAAGACGCAGTATTATAGAATACTGACGAGAGTATCATTGATTTTATGGTCATCTCACTCTACCCAAATTCCATGATATTACGGCATGACAGATTGAACCAAGATAACAGGGAAATACAGATTGTTTATCTGTTATTACCGTTGATAATCCCCTAAGATATCATGTAAGTGTCAGATAAGCAAGTTTTAAGTTAGAATATATATATATATTTATAAAAATATATAATATATACTATATTCGTTTATGATATTATTATATATATAGTATATAATTTAAGTATATTAAACCTCTTTAATTATAGTATAGTAAGTAGTTATATATATATATATGGATTTATTTCTCCATTATTATTATTTATTATATTGGATTATTATTATTATTTATTATATTATTATTTTATTATTAATTGTATTATTATTATTTATATTATTATTGAATTATGATTGATTATTATTATTATTATTTAATTATTATTCGATTATATTATTATGTAATTATTTATCTTATTATATATTGATTAGTTCGACCACTGTTAACCTCTATACTTTCTCTTTATAATTGGGGTTCTTTCACACTTACTGTATTACGGGACTTAGTCGTAGATAGTGTTCTTTGTTTTCAGACGAGTGGTAATTGTTGCATCAGATATTTTTAAGGTCGATAGCATTTGCCTATTTGTATCTTTACTGGCAAGACTAATCAATGATGTGGTTCGAACTATTAGTTGGGATATTCCACTGGTTTAGAATTCCATGCATACGAATGCAGATGGGAAGTTTATTTTTTTGTATGTTAAATAATCCATAAGATAAGTTCCTGTTGTATATGTTGGCAACTTGTTTGTTTCTATTAAAATTCTTGAGTGAGGTAAGAGATTAAGTGTCTTAAATACACTTACAGCTGTATATTCTCTGTAATATCATCTACAGAAAATCTAATACAGCAAGTTTTCTTTTGGTAGTACCGATATCATTGAGCAACGGTAGTTCATGAGGTCAAGGCCTTCGTTTGTATACTAAAGCTCGTTATATAGGTTCTAATGTTGTCGAGGGGTGACCACAAACACTACTCTCTCTACTCTCTCCTTCTTTCTACGAAACTTCTCTCTCTTACTCTTCTAAATCTCTATATCTAACTTCGTCTTTTCTCTTATCTACTCTTCTCTCGTCAGCGATCAGTATCTCTCTCGTCATTC
>JABUQX010025794.1:25000-40946 GCA_015478945.1 Trachelipus rathkii
TAGATAAATCATTTGTAATTAAGACCTTTATTAAAAAAAATACAAAAAAGTTACTTTCTTGAAGTTGAATTACCTTTAGACTTCAGTATAAAACATATTTAAGAACTTATTTTCATTCATCAGTCTGAACATTGCGACCTTTAAAATATCTATTAACCCGCACAAGCATCTCTGCTTTTTCCATCCCTAGCCTGTTTCTTACTTTGGTCCACACTTGCCCAAAGGTCGAAAAAATTCTTTCAGTAGAACCTGAACTTGCAGGGCAATTATGTAAGTTTACTAAAAATTTGGGAAAATTTTCTGGAAGAACCTGCATTTTTTGTTCTTTCAGGTTAATTATTCTCCACCAATCTGATGCTCGGGTGGATTGAACAAAAGTTTTTTCAAAATAATGTGGAGAAAATATAGAACTATCCTCTAGCTTAAACGAAAAGTAGCCTCTTATAAAATCAGGATGAAACTCATGCACCCATTTTTCAGCTGTTTCTTCTTGTGCTCTACTAAGTCTCTTTCGCTGATAAATAAATAAATATAATATATTATATATATATAGATAGTATATAATATAATATTTATATAAATTATATATATATATATATAGTAATATATATATTATATTATAATATATATATATATATATATATATATATAGATACATTATAATATTAATATATATATATTATATATATATATATAGTTATATATAATATTATTAATATATATATATTATATATATATAATAATATATATATATATATATATATTATATTTATTATATATATATAGTGATGTAGGTAACATCCGATCCGCGGAGCATCCGCACATTATTAAAGATCCGCATCCCATCCGCGCTTTGCACTGCGGATGTTTATGTCGAGATTTGATAAAGAATTTATAATAAAAATAGTAAGATGAATCTGAAAATGAAAATGAGTTGCAGGCAATTCAAAAACGCTTGATATTCCATATCTTAAGTTATAAAAGACATTCCAACTCGCTGAATAGTACATTTTCATATGATGGAAAGAATGGTTGTTGCTCAAAGAAACCTCTGCTTCGTAAGCCAGTTGTAGTCCCCAAGTAATATTTTTACCTATGTGAGTGACATATCACACTGCATTAGCTAATGAAAACAATTTGAAGGAAACTTACCGAAAAAAAATAGTGCCTCTTAACAGCTTCTGTTCCGCAGGTTATACCATTATCTCAACGGCTAAGGAAGCATTTTGAACCTTCTTCAAATGAAAATGATGACGGTTTAAAAAAAGATGAAAGATGTAATTAAACTAGAGCTAGAAAAACGCTTTGGGTTCTGTGGAAATTAATGACCTTTCTACTATGAACTTACTTAGATCCCCATTATAAAGGCAAGTTTTTTGTAACACAATATTAGAACAAGTTTAAATTCGTGCACTTCTGTGTTGCAAGCTGAAAAAACAGCAATCGAACAGTCTATTTATTTCGCCACTATTAAAAGGAAAAAACGAAAACTACAGAACCACACCTTCTACAAGTTAAATCAATAACAGATTTCACTGGAAGAATTTCTACGGTCCAGTAGTGATGAAGAAACACACGCATTGCCAAAAGGATTTAGTGCAAATATTGAAACTATTCACAAAGAAAAACGGACTAGATACAAATTGACGATCCTATCAGGTGTGCGAAAGTTAAGCAAAATCTTTTACCCACGCGTTGAGTAACTTGCAAGGAATACTTGGCCTGTCCTCCAACTTTTGTTCCAAGTGAGAGAGAGTATTTAGAAATGCTGGGCTAATATATGTGAAAAGAGAAAAAACAGACTCTCACCAGAAAAGGCAGAAAAATTGACGTTCTCAAGACAACCTTAGTATATTGAATGCAATGCTAGTACAAAAAAGCTATATAATTTCATTGTAAAATCTCTTTCACTAAGGGGGAAGGTTGGGGAAGAGGTTGATGGGTACATTGGAGTGGGTCCCCGTTCCCGACCCTGGTAACACAATTATTAATAATTAGATTATGTCTAAACTCGATATTACAGTATATATATATATAATATTATTATATTATATATATATATATATATATATATTATATAATAATATATATATATATATAATATATATTATATATATATATATTATATATATATATATATATTAGATATACTAGATATATATATATCATATCAAACATCCGCCGCATCCGCGGATGTTAAAATCAAACATCTGCATCCGCGGATGCGAAAAAAAAAAATAACCATGCCTGGCAATCACTAATATAATATATATATAATATATTTATATAATATTATATATATATATATATATATATATATATATATATATATATTATATAATATATATAATATATATTATTATATTCTATATTAGCATATTATTTAGCTTCCTATGCTCCTTTAAAGTTAAGAGGTTAAGGTACGTTATTGCACCGGGAAAAAAATTAGTAAAAGTTGAGAAAAAAACCTCACCTCAACACACACACACAACAGTTATATATAATATATATATATATATATATATATTATATATATATATATATATATATATAATATATTATATATATATATATAATATATATATATAATATATATATATATATATTATATACTATTATATATATATTATATATATATATATATATATATATATATATATATATATATATATATATAAAGGTTGAATTGGGCAATGAATGTTTAATTATAATTATTAAAATACCTTTATAATGTGGATGTGTCAAATTTGCTAAGTAATGGCATGGGCCCACTGCAGCATTGAATCTTCTTAAGATTTCATTTCTGTAAGGAGATAGTTTCTCATCCTCAATTAGGTCCAGCCAGATTTCAACAGAATCTGCGATCATTGTA
This sequence comes from Trachelipus rathkii, assembly GCA_015478945.1. Classification (NCBI taxonomy): domain Eukaryota; kingdom Metazoa; phylum Arthropoda; class Malacostraca; order Isopoda; family Trachelipodidae; genus Trachelipus; species Trachelipus rathkii. The sequence goes on from JABUQX010025794.1 coordinate 27,873, forward strand.
GTGTCTGCTTGGAGCTGAAATGAATGTGAATTGTGAAATAATCTTATCTGCTGAAAAATATGATTTGTTGTACAAAATTGATGACAATAAACAAAAATAGCAGTTTAATTATGCTTTGCAGCTTTTGTGAATCTGATTTTAATCATTTTATAATTACTAATACAGTAGTCGCTAGACGCTATATTAATTCATTAAGTCATTAATCTTTACCTTATTAAGAGCTGCTCCAACAGTCTGGAGCTGTATCTGCATGTTCATTGCTTCCCTTTTAAGGGATACATTATCAATTAACTTGCCAATATTACTATCAATATCTTCCATATGTTCTCCTCTTATTTCTATATATAAAGAATGGTTTTCCAAATACGTTTTAATGCAGTCCAATTGGGAGTTCCAACGAGTGTCATTGGGCAATTGAGGCATCATGCCTCCTTTTTCAACTAGCCAGCCCTGTAACAAATATACGGTATATTTAAAATTTTAATAATGCAGACTATGCAATACAAGAATAATATCCAAGTATCTACATCAAAGTTTTGAATATTTTGTATAGCAAATTAACAATAAAAAAAAATATTGTGAAATGTGATACAATTGCTTACATGAGGTCTGTGATGATTTCGAAAGTATTTATTGACTTCAACAATATGTTTTAGAATTGTCTTTGTAGATACCTCCTTTTCAACTAAATTTAAATAATGAGCTGAACATCCGTAAGTTATTATTTCTGGGAACTCTTCTTTAATAATTTCTTTCATACGAATCATTTTATTTTCGTTATCAGAGCATAGAGCAAAAACCTATGGGCAAATTTAAATTATTAAAACTTAATGTGATGGAAAATTTTATTTTCTTAATGAATATACTAATAAATGTGTGATGCACTAAATTCAGAAAGATTATACAGCTTACTTACCTGTTTATTATATTTTTCCCTGGTAATTTTAATTGCTTCTTTTGCCAGTTGAGCACTGTATTCTGCTGTTTTCTTTTGGCTGCCTGCATCTGTAGTAGACAAAAGGTAAGTTTGTTTGCCATTATGTAAACTGTGAGCAATCATAGGATCGTTTGTAACAGAGCTCCATCCATCTTGTAAAAGCGTTACTGATTCACTCGTTTCATCAGACTGGAATGCTTTTATTGCTTCTTCATTTACCTTTGCAAGTAAAGTAGATCCAATAGATTTACGATTTGGAGGTTCATAGCCAGGTCGAAGAGTTCTAATCATGGTCTTGAATTCATTATTTTCAACAGTGCTAAAAGGTATATTGCAGGAGAAAATATATTTGGCTATATTTAAATCAAGATTTTCTTTTTCATCAGGTCTAGTAACAACAACAAAATTAGATAGCGTTTTTTGCTTCTTGATTTTTGGCGTAGAAGAGCTAAAGAAAAATGATGCAGATGTACTTGGTTCTACTAAACTTTCATCACTTCTATGACCTGTGTTACTTCTGATACCTAAATCAGAAATTATGGAATGCTCAGACTCAGAAGTCTCAGATATAACGGAGGAATCTTCATGTGTTCTTTTAAGTTTACACTTTTCAAGATGAGCCTTAACTCTTTCAATTTTTCTAATAATACTTTCATGGCAGTAATTACAAATCACCCTATTTGGTTCCTCATCCTGAAATGTTACTTCATTCCATTCATTGGATCTAATTCTTCCTCCAGAGTGACATCTAGCTTTGGGCATTTTTTTAGTTTACTTTAAATACTGTGAATATTATTAAATATTAATATAAATAAATTTTATTAATTACTATCGACAGGCCACAAAACTAACTTTCCTGAAAAAAGAAAAAAATAATTCAGAATTTTATGAAATCTAAAAATTCATAACTCAAAAACCCAAAAAACCCAAAAACCCACCCAAAAACCCGGCTGGGTTGGGTTTTTGATAAAAAACCTGGGTTTTTGCCAACCCTGCCTACAATACTCAATAAACTTATTCCCCTATAATTTCTACAGTTCCCCTTTTCTCCCTTACCCTTTTATAAGGGTACTATTACCGCTCTCCTCAATCCCTTGGAACTATACCCTCTATAAACGCTTTATTACACAGCTTCCAAATCCAATCAATCACCATTCCGCCTCCTTCTGATCATATTCACCAGTAATTTCATCATACCTGCAGATTTACCATTCTTCAACTTTTTCACTCTACCCATTACCTCCTCCTTGCTAATGACCTCATCCCCAAAATACCTATTTCTTCTTGCACCATCAAACCCACACACATCCACTATCACCTCTTCCTTACTTACTTTTTTTTTTTTTTTTTGTTCTTTTCCACACTCCTATCACATCCATTTCATTTACAAAGGCACCATCCCTATTCATTATTCTAAGCAGATTCCCCTTATTCTCAATTCTAACCTTTCGCGCCTTCCTTCCAGAAAGGCTTCCTATTCCCTTGTAAGTCCTCATTCATCTCCTTCCAAACTGTCATTTACCTCTTGTTTTCTCCTTACGTATACACCTTTTAGTATTTCTTTTTCCCTCCTTATATAATTCCAAGCATCTTACTTTTGATTCATCATTTGCTTTAGTACATTCAAACCACGCTTCTTTTACCTTAACCGCTTGCATCACCCCTTCATTCCACCATTCACTGTTAAACATTCTTACTTCCACTTTTAGCACTCTCCACTGCCTTCCGTTTGCTTTTACTATATATTATATATTAAATATAATATATATAACATATCATATATATATATATATATATTATATATATATAGTATATATATATATATATTATTAATATATATATATTGAATATATATATATATTAATAATATATATATATAATATATATATATATAGATATATATATATATATATATATATATATATAGATTATATATATATATATATATACCCTATATATATACTATATATATAATATATATAATATTTTTTTTACATCTACCTTTTTCTCCCAAAGACTGGGGGTAAGGTGCGTACATGCATCGGAAAAGAAAAGCAGTAAGAGAACATGACAAACGTCGAAAAAAAATTAAGCCCAGCCTTTACCCGCCCCCCTCTGTACCATTAATTAGTCAGAACTCGTCGCAATCAGAATAATCCACCTTAGAGCTTCACGCGGACCGAACGCCTTCCTACTATTGGTAAATCGTCAATGTAATGGTTCATCCCTTGGCCCAGGTGGGCCACAACCATTCCCCCTCACAATCCCCCGCCAATGCACATTATTACGCTCGCCTCTGCTAAACTCGCATTCTTTTCCTTCAGACATTCCTTTACTAACTCGATCCACTTTTTCTTCGGTCCCCAGCCGGTCGGTCCCAACACACTCGCCCACCATACCATCCGCTTAACCAACCGACTGTCATCCTTCCTTTCACCAAACCATCTCAAACATACTTTCATTTATTCTTCTTCCTTTTTTACCCCTTTCTTCACACCAACACAAACTCTCTAATTACGTTCATTCCTCATTTTATCAATTCTTCTCAACACCTAGTATGCCCTAAGAACACATTGAACTCTAGATCTATACTTCTTATTCCAGACCACAGTTTCTCACTACTATACAATAAACACAGGTAACAAGCATACCTCATGCAAGACTCAAGCGCACTCAAACTTAGTCCCTTTACATTCACCAACGATATAATTGCACCAGCCCACCGTTCCGCCATTCACAACTTTTCCTACTACACTGCATTCATCTGTTTCCCTTTCTCATCCAACATGGTACCCTAAATATTTAACTCGACACTTGTTCCAGCTGCTCACCATCTGGGCATAATATCCACACCGAGGACTGTTATCACTCACAACCTTAACTTTACTTCTTATCTACGTTTACTTTCAAACCCTCCTTTTTACACACCCGCCAAATCTCTCTGACCAATCCTCCTCAAACTTCTCCAGATTCATCCACACACAGCCAAATCTCCGCATATAATAGGTAGGGCCCCTCCACTCATCGCCATTCTCCATCATTCTAACACCATTTCCTGCCACCCCCATCCTAATTCTTTCATAACCCCATCCATAACAAATTGAATAACCAAGGAGACATACAACCCTGCCTCACTCCACTATTAATCTAAACCAATCACTTTTGACAACATATTTACTCTTACACACGCCTCACTATCGTCGCTACATACTTTTGCATTCCATCAGAAGCCCTACACCAACACCATATAACATACACTGCCATAGAGCTCCCTATTAACCCTATCATACGCCTGGTTGCAAATCCAAAGACCTAAATACAATTTATTCTTTCTCTCTCATTTTCTCCGCTCATTTTGCTTCAATGTAAGATTTTATCCAACACATCCTCTCCACTCCTAAACGCACCTTGTTCTTCAGCAATCAGTCCTTCAGTCACTGGACCACTCTTTCGACCAAAATACCAGCATACATCTTCCCTACAACACTAAATTAATTCCCCTATAATTTCTACAGTTCCCTTTACTCCCTTACCCTTGTAAAGCGGTACTATTACGGCTCTCTCCAATTCCCTCGACCATACCCTCCATAAACGCTTTATTGCACAACTTCCAGATCCAATCAATCACCATCTCGCCTCCGTTCTTGATCATTTCACCAGTAATTTCATCTATACCTGCAGATTTACCATTCTTCAACTTTCTCACTCTACCCATTACCTCCTCCTTGCTAATTAACTCATCCCCAAAATACCTATTCCTTCTTGACCATCAAACCACGAACATTCACTATCACCCTCTTCATGTTACCGCCACTATTATACAGATTTCGAAATGTCTTTAAACACTCCCCTCCACACCATTTCATCAGTTACAAAAGCACCATCCCTATTCATTATTCCGAGCAAGTTATATATACAAGGAAATATAAGAAAACTACAAATAACCCAAAACTAGGCACTTTAAATTATAACAGGATGCACATCAACAACAGCTGCTTTATGAAACAAAAATACTACCCAAAGTCAAACACTTAGAAATGGTAGGCACTCAATTCTTCGCCAAAATGCAAACACCTCAGCACCCATGTCATACTGCCCTCTCTAACCCTATATATCGCAGACTTAAACAACCATCCTCCAGCATTATTGACAAAAAACCAAATTCCGAATAACATCCCACTACCACAAAACATCAATCTCATACACCAAACATATTCACACACTCCAAACCGAAAACTTTTTAAGAAACTACCTCCCAACAATATACTAAATGAAAATCTATCAGGTATAACACCTGAATTTAACTCTCCCAAGAACCATTCGGTCATTCTTAACCAAACTAAGATGCGGCAGCCACCCAATTTGCAACATTATAAATATAGATTCAACATTAATCAAACCAAATCGAATATCTGCGCAGATTGCAACCAGGTCCCGGAAAATCGATTTCTTACTTCACTGTCACACTACCTTCAACAAAAGTCATCTGGAAAATTTCTGCACTGGACGATCTATGGAGAAACCGCGGCGGGTATTGGAGCAGTGTGGCCGCTCGAAACAGGGGTGGTCAGGGACAAGAAGGTAGAAATATAATATATATATAGTATATACTATATATATATAATATATATATCATATATATATATATATATATAGATATATATATATATATACTTATATATATATTTATAACTGATAATATAATCTAATTATATTATATTTTATATTATATTATTTATATTTTATTTATATAAATATATATATATAATTATTATATATATATATATTATATATATATATAATATATATATATTATATATATATATATATATATATATATTATATCTATATACTATATATATTATTAAACATATATATTTTTTTTGTCAGTGTACAGGACTCACCACGGCTCACAAAGAAGGGCCATACTGGGCTGAAAATCAGCACCATGGGAGGGTCCTGTCATATATATATATTCAAATGCAAAGGGAAGTATTTGAAATTGAATGGAATACTCAGTTAGTCAAAGAAATAAGAACTAAATAAAAATTTATCCATCATTATTGATAGTTCCCTGAATATTACTTAACAAAATCAAATGTTATAAAGAAAATTCACTTCTTGAAGATACAAGAAAATAGTTACTGCCAAAGTGGGAAGATTCATAGGTAAGAGGTGGATAGTCTTTCTTAGAAGGTGTTCTGGGACGTCAAGTAGGAAAGATGAAGCGGCGGAATAGCAGGTCCAAGAGGGGAACAATCAATGAAGATATGGTGAACAGATTGCGGGGTGTGGCGACGGCAAAATTTGGCAAATGGGAGGAGGGTTCCGTGACATGATAGTGACTGTGAGTGATATTGATGTGGCCAATACGGATCGTCGTGCATAGTACTCAGTATCACCTCATGTAAGCCCTTTCGTCTGTGGGAGGAAGACCACTCACCATATACATCGCTCTTGTTCTGAGTTTCCATCCCCCCCGCCGACACTCGTCCAGCACTTTCTTGCCAACAGGATCGAAAGCCTTGTCGGAGAGCAGCCCGATGTAATCGGTTGACGGATGCGGCCTTGATCGAATGACATCCGGGAGGACCTGCGAACAACTCCGAGAAGAGGAGCGGCCATTTTGGCCTCTGTCAGCGATTTCGTTGCCAGATACCCCTACATGAGAAGGGTCCAACATAAAATAATTTGTTTCTTACGGGAATGGAGCGGCCGAAGAAATTGTTGTACAGCTGATCATTGCGTTTTTAGAAAAGGGGTTTTAAGCGCGCTAAGCGAATCTGAATAAATGACATAACGGTTATCTTGGTTTAGGATTAGAATTCGAGAAAGGGCAATCATTATAGCCATTAATTCTGCTGTAAAAATGAAGCATAAGGGGGGAGAGGTTGCGGTCAGGAAAGACAGCAGATGCACCCACACAGTCCCCTGTTTTAGAGCCGTCAGTAAACACGAGTAAATTTATCGTGGACTACTGAATGAGACAGGAATGATGCTTTTAACAAGACAGCTAGGGTGGCTAGATTTGGAGAGAGAGGTCAGAGCCAAGCAAATGGTGGGAGAGCAGTGAATGCCAAGGTGCATGTACCCCTTCGTCGTAAGAGAAAGGCAGCACCTTGTTGGCAAACGAGGTATGAACTGTTGTTTGCAAAATGGTCAGTAATTAGATTCGAGTGAGCCTCCTGCAGAATGGTGTAAGAGCAGACGGTATTGGCGGTTTGAAACGAAGATAAACTTGTACAATAGGTATTCTCTTCAAATAGAGAGTGACATCACATTGGCTTTAACTTCAAGGCTCACCTTGGGGGACGTCGGAAGGCTCCAGATACGGATCGCCTCATTTTGGATGGGATCTAAAAGGTGTAGTCGAGTGTTGTGATTCTGGGCGTATACTGCACAGCCATAGTCCAGTTTCGATCGAATTGAGCGATATAGAGATGTTAAAGGGACTTGCGATCAGCACCCCAAGATTTTGAGGCGAGATGACGTAACAGGTCAAGCGCTCGATGACAAGTTGTTTTCAGGTGTTTAATATGCGGTGCATATGTTAAGTGGTTTCTAGAAAGAGTCCTAAGAAGTTTGACTTGTGAAGATTACGGAAATGCGCCGGCGAACCATATAAGGTTAGGTTCGCTGGAAGAAGATGGCAGGTTCATCGATTCCCTTTTATCTTAAAATGCACTGCTAATGTTTTGGTTGGAGAGAAATGTAACCCATTGGGAAATATTCTCAATAGCTAGTTTGAATTCCGTTCGAGAAAAGGCAGCCTGCAACCGCTATATATAGCGCAAGGTCATCAACATAGAGAGAAAAATTGACGTCGCTGGGATAGAAGTAACGATTTCATTAAATACGAGAGCAAATCGTAATACACTTAAAACACTACCCAGCAGAAGGCCTTCATCCAGAGTAAAGTGGCGTGACAGAATAGAAGAGCACGACCGAACCTGGATGGATCTATATGACAGAAGGGATTTAATGAAAAGAGGGAGTAGTCCACGGAAACCTAGCGAATGCAGTTTAAGAAGAATCCTAGTTCTCTACGTTAGTAGTGCGAGGCCGACTTCCGCGAACTTTTTTCTTCGTATATATCTACCCAAATTCGGTCTTTCACTTTTGACGGAGTCAAAAGTGAAAGATAGCGGTGAAGGACGCCGTTCGGGCGATGGAAAAATAATAAAGAAAAAAATAAATAAATAATGCGTTTTTACACCATCTAAAGCAGTAAATCACTAAATCAAACCACCCCTACCACTCCTCACCCTATCCATGATCTATCTGATTCAAGTAATATTTTGTATAACATAAACACAAAACTTTTATTATTTTTATTTTATTTTAAAATATATTTTTTACCAAAATTTTTTTGCTTTTCATGTTTATAACGTAAAAAAATTGCGTTTTTACACACCCTAAATCAGTAAATCAAACCATCCGCCCTACCCTCCCCCACCCCACCCATGATCTATTGATTCAAGTCATATTTTGCATAACATAGCACAAAACTTTTATTCTTTTTATGTTTATAACGTAAAAAATTTGCATTTTTACACACCCTAAAAGCAGTAAAATCAAACACCACCCTACCATCCACACCCACCCGTGAATCTATTAATCTATTGATTCAAGTCATATTTTGTATAACATAACACAAAACTAGGGATGGGCCGGATATTTTTTTGGGAAAAAAAATTTTTTAGCGGAATACCGAATTATCCGCAGTCTTGTTATATATATATATATATATACTATATATATATATATATATTATATAATATACTATATATATATACTATATATATATATTATAATATATCTTGTATAACATCTATTATATTATATATATTTAATTATACACTTATTATATTATATATAGATAATATTTTAACTATTTTATATAATATATATATATTATATATATATATATCAGTATATATATATATATATATATATATATAAATATTATATATATATATATATATATATATATATATATATATATAATATATATATATATATATTATATATATATATTATATATATATGCCATAGTAGACTGTGCTTAAATTAAAAAATAAGAACTAATCATACGAAATAAATATATTTAATTTATTGTGAAGTTCAAAAAAGTTACAAATTTAAGAAAAACAATTCTTTTGAACATTTATTGAGAGAAAAAAATACCTTATAATAATAAATAAATAGTAGTTAAAATTAAATTGTTTTAAATTCAGAGACATTTTAATGAAGCTAGCCCAAATTGTCGACAGGAAAAATGGTCGACAGGTCAAATAGTAGACAAAAAGTTGTCGACCAAAAATACTGTCGACAATATGGACATTTTTTTTAAAAATGTGTCGACCATTTGGACAATATAAAATTTTTTAATATATCGATTATGAGATATATTACTATCGATATATGTAAAGGTAATTTTTTTTTTTAACTAAAGAATACCCCAAGGGTAAACGGCAGAGATGGCAGTAGTCGGGGTCTCTCGGCCTTCCGGAACGACAGGGTAGGACAAATTCCCCCCTCCGGGGAGGGGTCTCCGGAACCCCCACTCTTTGTATTTAGGGGTAGTCGTGGGCACGGTTCTCCGCCCCTCCCCCTACGGGGTAATGGAAAACTCCCCCTTTCTCTTCCCCGGTGCGGCTTGATGCCCCCCATTTTGACGTGTAATAACTTTAAAAATATATATATATATATATATATATATATATATATATATATATATATATATATATATATATATATATATATTATATATATATATATATATATATATATTATTATAATATATATTATATATATATATAAAAATTATATATAGTATATAATATATTACAGGCTTCCATTTCACATTTTACACGCTCCTCACGAAATGTTATTAAATTGAATGAGGAAGACATATTTCTTTTATAAATGTAGAAAAATACACAATTTAGTTTTTATTCACGCAATAAAAGGAACACGTATAACTTCTTTCGTTGTAAGTCAATAAATTAAAATAAATTTCAATATATACTATGTATATTATATCATTTTTGAAATAAAACTAAAAATTAAAAAAAATAACGTCCGAATCCATAAATTCTTTTATAAAAATAAAATGTCGTGACGAAATACATAAAGGGCCGTAATATATATATACTATATATTATATATAATATATTATTATATATATATATATATATATATATTATATTATAATATATATATAATATATATATTTATATATAGTATATATATATATATATATATATATTATATATTAACTATATTATATAGTATTATATAATATATATATATATATTATAATATATATCTATATTATATAGTATATATATATATAATATATATATATATATATACTATAATATATATATATAATATATATATAAATATATATATATATATATATATATATATACTATATAATATATATATAATATATATATAGATAATATATATATATATATATATATATATATATATTATTATATTATATATTATATAGTATATATTAGATATATATTTATATAATAATTATATATATATTATTATAGATATATACATACATACATATATATATATAAATATATATACTAATATATATATATAATATATATTATTATATATATATATATATATATTATATATAATATATATACTATATATATATAAATTATAGAAATATGTATAAGTATATATATATATATAATACTATATATATATATATATATATAATATATATTATTATATACTTATATATATATATATATATATAACCTTTATTTTATTTTTTTAATTTTATTATTAATACTTATATCATATATATATATACTATATACTATATATATATACTATATATTATATATTTAAAGGTGCGGCAGTTACACGCGTAAAGCGTTAATCCGTTAATTGACTCGTTAATTTTTTCGTTAACTTTTAACGCTTTCGTTTATTTCGAAAAGAAGTAACGGACTATTAACTGAGTTAAAAAATTTTCCCACATCCGTTAACCTTAACTTGATTTACGAGTTTATAAAATATTTTCTTATTCAGATTTAAATTGTATTAGATTCGATTCGATAACAAAACTTTTTTTTCCAAAATTCCTAAACGCTCATCCTCAATGGCTCAAAATGGGTTTATTCTTACACTGTTATTATCCCTGTTTTAAATGTTTGTTCGTTTCTCTTTTGCTGAATTCTCATTTTCTTATTGTTCGCTGAAGAAAAAAAGAAATAGTGACTGTTGCCCTTCAATGAGTCATTAAACTTCGTTTCAGCTTAGTTACTGTGAACATGCTCTTTGCGACTGAGGAAAAGTCAGTTTTTGCCTGAAAGTAACAGAATGGATTTATTAAAATTACATATTGTGAGAGTATACCAGAAAAGAGAGGGATTGAAGACTGTAGAAAGACAAAATATGGAGTTTCGGAAATTTGTGGAATTGATCAAACCAGAGGAGGATTCGGACACTGAAAGTGAAGGTCATTGAACAGAGTTTTTCCTACATATGTTCAATATGTGCCCCCTTCGTTATAAGGGGCACATCCAGCCGATAATCCAATTCCTCCCAAACATTGGTTAACAGATCCGGCGTAATGGACGCAACGGCGTGTTCAATTCTGCGTTTCAACTCTGGCATATCATTGGGCAGCCCCATAGGAAGAAATCGCATGGCGTTAAGTCCGGGGACCGGGGGGGCCAGATATATAGAGCTCTGTCGTCTGGACCATTACGACCAATCCAACGATCTGGGAGTACGTCGTTCAACCACGCTCGTACTATGTGACTCCAATGGGGAGGGGCTCCATCTTGCTGCCATATAAAGTTTACCGCTTCATCCTCTAATAATTATGAAAGCAGCATTGTTGTAACATATCGAGATAGGGCGACCCCCTGTTACGGTTGCTTCTGCGAAAAAGAAAGGTCTGTAGACCTGGCGTCGGGATATGGCGCAGAAAAAGTTAACCTTTGGGGAATCACGTTCGTGTTCTACAAGTTCATGCGGATTTTCAGACCTCAGATACGAACATTATGGGCATTCACCTTACCCCTGAGATGAAAGGTGGACTCATCGCTAAACACTACAAGATCTAGAAGGTCATCGTCTCGACCTAACACTGCACACAGGCAAAGGTAAACCGTAGAGCATAGTGTCGGGCTTTAAAGCATGTACAAACTCCAACCGGTATGCACGCTTTGTAAACGTTTTCTTAACACATTCCACACCGTCTTTTTTTGCACCTGCAATTCGTGACTTGTTCTCCGAACAGATTTCTTAGGACTATGAAGGAACGAGGCCCTGGATACGATGTCCACATCATGCTACAGTCACTTTCGGACCGTCCTGTCATTTTGCCTTACAAAGACATTCCATCTGGTTGCAAATTCGCCTAAACCATCGGTCGAATTCAACTGTTACTTTTTAGCCCCATGCGCAGGAATCACCAACTTGGAACCGTAAACCGATACGCACGCTTGAACGGACTAATTACAGTCACACTTAGCAAAGATGTACTAGACACAGAAGAGTTTACGCCTCAACCGGACTCCGCCATTCCGTTCAGTACTAGTCGGCGCTACGCACTTAGCAGAAGACTACATCTGAACTCGCGCATTGCGCGATATGTCGGATCCTATCAGGAACTCTTCTGGCACATGTGCATCATTCGAAACTATGCAACTTACCCTTTTACTTTGATGTAATGACTATGCTAAGTGATATTGTATATTATGCTGTTATAATGAAGCATTGAAACTGGGACATTCTTTACGGACACCCCACGGTATTGAGTATTAGATTAAGCGTATTTACCGCTTTATAAGTATTCTCTCGGCAAGACGCAAACGTATCACACGCTCTGCTATATGTCAAAGATCAAATAATTGTGCCTCTGATAGGCTTAATACTCATTATGATTAATTGTAGGCGATATTATATTTAATAAAAGAAAATTACATTAATTAATTATTACTATTCCTACATATTTTGAAGACGGTTAACGTTACACGATAACGTTAACTTCCGCCTCATCTATTTACGAAAACGCTTTAATGATTTAACGTCGTTAATTTTTGTTAAATTCGCATTAAAAGTATTAACGACGATCTCTCTCTGGT
>JABUQX010025795.1:5000-7500 GCA_015478945.1 Trachelipus rathkii
GTTTCCGAAAAAATTTGAAATCAGAGATGAAAAGATGAGAAGAATGCAAGAATAATAGCATGAAATGGGGCAATCTGAAGCAATCCTCTCGAGCACGAACTTTTTGATGTCCTGAGGCCGGAATTCCTTTGATATGCACTTGGCAAATGAATAAATTCTTGGGTCCAAAATTCTTATGATTTTTTTAAAATATTCTTTACATAGAGACGCATTTATTTTCATGTTCCATCAGTTTTTTAACAATATTTTAAAAGATTTTCTCTATGTGACAATGAACCTCATCCAATTATTACTTTAGTTTGATGAATATTTTCTATAGGTCCAAATTGAAACTATATTTTATCGTCATGGATTATTACACAGATGGAGAAAGTGGCAGGACTTTCTCCTGTTGCTGATGATGAAGTCTGACAATCGCTGCAGGTTCGTTGTGGCTTGCGTTACATTCTGGACTCGAGATGAGAGATTTTTTAATGATTTTTATTTTGATAAAATGTTTCTTAAAAAATCCTAGTTGATTTGTACTTGGAAGACCATCGTGTTTCGCATAACAATAAGTATATTAGCCACCAAATTTCTTTGCGCAGGACATTTTTTTTTTCACGGAAAACTTTTTTATAAACTTATTTTACTAGTTCCAGATAGTGGATTTCGAAATTCTGGACAGTAACTTTAGGTCATTAATTAATTAAATTGAAAAAAGAATAGGAACAACAATGAAAAAAAAATTGGCTTTAGGGGGAACTGATCTCTTATTAACTTCTGAACTCCATTTTCGTTGCCAGTCATGGGTGGAGCAAACAAACCCATCAAACCAAGTCCAAAACGCTACCATATTAATTGAAATGTAGAATATCTCGTGTAGTAACGAAATGTAGCTTCTGTGCTTATCTTCAGCTTTAAGGTTTTTTTAAGGAGGAGTAAGAGCCAATGACCCTTTTAAGTACATTTAACATACTTAATCAAACGAAGCGAACACCAATCGATAGCTGTTTTTATTCCGGATATGTCTGCTGCCTCGTCTGCTAAAAGATAGAAATAATTTTAACAATTGTTTTACTACTTTTTATTCAAAATTTGATTAAATATCAACTTTCCACAAATAAATAGAAGTTCATTCTGAATCATATGTGCTGTGTATTTTAGCTTTTAACTCCGCTTGATTTCAAATGTTTTCCACAAGAAACAACATCTCCCAGCTTTTAGCTCTGAAATTTTGAGCAATCGGAAAAATTTTGACGGGAATCTGCAGTCTACCTCTTCTAATAGCGGACATCATCAAGTGAAAATATTAAACTACGAATTTAGGTGGCAATTTTTTGCCTATTTTTCTTTATTAGGTATTTGGTTGTCTGCTACATACTGTTTGCTCAGTTAAAATAAACACGCTTATTTTATTTATTATTATTTCGTTTAAATTCCTTGCTACTACCCCAATCTAATAATATTAGATTGTGCTGCTACTGAGGCATCTTTCTTTATGCCTTTCTGAATTTGCATGGACTTTAGCAACATGAATGCATGTCTTTATATTTTCTAAATGGTTTTAAAATAAAGGAGCCAAATATACCTCTTTTGATAGAAGTCTAAATAAAGCCGCACAATCTACAGAAACGATCCTTTTCCAATACTTTTAGAATACGCTAACGAAGCCAAGAAATTGTCTGATCTAGCTATCATAAAGGAAAGGAGTTTTTTCCCTTTAGAATCTTTATAAAATTGTAACATATTTGGTTAGTTGTACGGTTTGGTTAATAATGTTAAACTTAATATTTTTAATATTGAATCCAATTATGTAATTTTCCAATAATCCAGTGACATTTTCCTCTTGGTAAACTATATCCCAAGTAGCAACACTTCTAAATTTAATATCAATAACAAGATTGGCTTCAATACCACTTGAAGTTATCATCACCTTGACTTAGGAAACACCAGCCCTAAATGGGTCCCGTATTGTTGTTCATCAACTACACAAGTGAATGAATTTATCAATCTAGGAGGCTTTTAAATTATAAGCCATCCATAATTTTGTTCAGTATTACCTTGGGTCAGATAATAATAATGTTTTTTAAAACCACCCACTCCACTACTTTCTTTTCCGTCTTCTTCAAAGCACACAAGGCAGTACCTCTCTCCCCAGACTATTGGCACTACGTTTTTTCCCATTAACAGGCCTCAATATCTCATCGTATAATTCCTATTAAGATGTTAAAGCATTCTTAAAAAGGTATTAGCAGAATTACGAAAAAAATATACTGAATCTGTAAAAAAAAAAAAAATACATACAATTTAGGAATTATTTTCAAACGTCTTACGATTCCTCCTGATTGGGCAACAACGATATGCATGGATTGGAGGTATCAATGAGCGGCGTTACAAAGTCTGGCCAGGGTGAGGGCATGGCCCTCCCCTACATTCCAGCCACAAAGTATCTCAAGATAAAAAAAAAATAGGCTTTTCGTATATATATATTATTATATATATATTATATATAAAAAAT
>JABUQX010025795.1:20000-40000 GCA_015478945.1 Trachelipus rathkii
GCTTTCAGCCTCTCCTCCCTCCCTCAGCAGCTCAAATATTTTATCCCATCCTCACCAGGAGTTTTTCCGCTCCTCATTTTCCTTAACGCCTCCTCAAATTCCTCCTTCGTTATTACCTCCTCCTCTTCTCACTCCACCCGTTTCTCCTCCCTCCTCCTTCTTCTCTCTCTACTCTCTCTCTCTCTTCATTCCTCTCTCTCCTCTCTCGTCTTTCTCTCAATACTTCTCTCTCTCTCTCTCTCGTCGATCGTCTCTCCTCTTCCGCTGCAACTGTCCACATTCAAAACAACTCATCAAGTACTCTATCCATCCTTTTGTTTTATCCCCAGCTTACCACCCATGTTTCTCTATTTTTGTTGTTTCTTGGATATTAACATACTCTACCTCTTCGCTCCTCTATAATACGTCGTGCCAATCTAAAATCTTCTTTCTTGGCTTTCCTTCCATATCATCCATCAGTTCCTTTGCTAGCTTCTTAGCCACTCCTTCCTTTGCCCCTCCTCTTCACTCTCTCCTCTGCTTAATTTCTTGCTTCCACGTACACGGCTCTAGATTATATATATATAATATAATATAATTATATAAATATATAATATATATATATATATATATATAATATATATATATATATATATATAATATATATATAGTAATAAATATATATATATGGTAATATAATATATTATATAGTAATATATATATATATATATAACTATATATATTATTAGTATATATATATATATATATATATATTAGTATATTATATATATAAGATATGATATGATATATTATATATATGGAACTATATTAACTTTATATTATAGTACTTATATATAGTATCATATAGTATATATATTATATGGTATGATTGTAGTATATAGCTTATGGATATATTTTATCTTACTATGATAACTTCGGTTAATTAGTATTTAGTAATGTATAGTGTAATTAGTATATATATATCATATATAATATATATAATATATATTACTTGTAATAATATAAAATATATATATATATTATATATAACTATATATATTATATTATGTAATAATATATAATATATAGTATATATAATATAAATAGATATATAGATTATACGTTATGTATTCAACATGAAATCGAGAATTCAATAATTACAAAGTATTAAATTCCATAGAACTCCCATGATAAAGATGACAATATAATATTTATTTTATATGCATTTAATTAAATGTGGAAAACATCCGCAAAGATCCCTCATTTATTTCAAAAGAGGATGCGGGATGCGGATGCAAAGAATACCTGGATGACTGTGTCTCAGATTGAAGTAAGAGGTTAGGATGAGAGTTGTATAAGTGATACCCCACAGATTCGAAGTTAGCGTCTAGGCCATGGACGTTGATGCAAAGTCAATAGATAAACTCCGACCACGCCCACGTCTGCGCCCACGCCCAATCAATCCATTCATTCCATCAACCACACGCACACAGACAGACGCACACAACCGCCAGCTGGTATATACTCACAAAGTAATTAAAACTGATTTTAAGACTGAAACTAAAAGTAAAAGCACGTTTTAAAAAAAATAACAGCACTATTACAATCAAAAAATACTTGCAATAAAAGTCCTGCAACAAGTAAACTTAATTTGCACGTTAAAATCATTGAATCTTATAACAAAATTTTAAGTAAATAAATTAACAAGGAATCATACAAATATAAATATTGATAAACAAATAAAACCTTCAAAATCTGGCAACAACCTTGCTATCAAACTATAGTAACCTTAAAAATTATTTCTTTTTCATTATTAGCTTACGAAATTATTACCTTAATGGAACTCGCCTTTGCCCTTATCAAATTAATATATTCTCAGCTTGAATATAAAATAACTGAATATATTATTCTTATTAGTTTTCCAGTGTATATTCATTACATATTCACTTAAATTAATAAGAATAATCAGTTTTTTTTTATATTCTTAGTTTGAATATAAAATAACTGAATATATTATTCTTATTAATTTTTTCGTTTATATTAATTATATATTCACTTATAACCTATTCATTTTACATTAATATTAACGATTCTTAATAGTTATCAATTAACTTAATTCATCTCTTATTTGAGTAATTTATTAGTATAATATTTAATACTTGAGTATATATTCTATTGTATGAATATTATAGTATTTAGCAGAAATTTTAAATTTATTACTCTCATATTCATGTATGAAAATTGATGTATTTATAATTATATATTATTATTACTATTAATACATATTATTTTATTCTTGTTATATTACAATTTATTTACATCCTTCTCGATCTCCCTTTTATATATTAATATATATCATATATTTAAGGCATTTATTATTTTAATTATTACTCAAAAATTTGAGTTATCAAATTTTTTTAGATTAATTTTTTGTTATTATTATTATATTAAATATTCATTTCTAATATAAATTATTATGATTAAGGATATTTAATTATTTTATTTTATTGATATTATTATTAAATTTAAATTATATATTTCATTATTTTTAATTATTCAATTTAGAAACATTTGATAAATATATTTTTTGAAACAATTTACAACTTGAGAAAATTTTTACTTTATCTTGTTTACAAAAATTTTATTCAAATTATTTAATTATTTATTATTATTGATTAGTCCTTGGATAAGCGTCATCAATTATATTTAAATATTTTGAATTAAGCAGTATTATATTTAATTATTATTATTATTTTTTTAAAGTTCTTTCGGTAATAGTCCGTTTTGAGGTAAATTGTTATACAGATATCGATATTTTTTTCCGATAATCGTAAGTTTCGGATATCGTTGTTACCCATTATTCAAATATAGTTTGGTTCGAACACGTAAGAGAGACCAATTAGGTTACTTCTTTTGGCTGGGAGGATTTTTAAATTATACTAACATATTCTAATAATTCTTTAACTAGAAAAAGTGTAGTCCGAAATCTAACTCTTATATTATACTAAAGGGTATGTACATATTTTCCCGTTGTTAACAAACAGTGCTGTTATCCAATAACACAAATGGAAATTTTCCTTGTTTTCGGACAGGCTATCATTACTCCTCTTACATAAATTTTTTTAATTCCCTGTTTTTGCCACTATTATGCACATACCTCCATTTATTAAAATTTTATAGTTAATTTGTTTCTAAATCTTGGATTAACTACGTTAGGAAATAGTCCAACTCTCCTCAGACTTCAAGGTCATATAATTTTATAAAAATCGATAATCTTTTCTACAATATTATATAAATTAAGATCACGTCGAGATCTTATCAATACGAGTAGGGATTCTTGGAAGAGCGGAACCTTACTCACTCTCAAGAGAGCCTCTCTTTAACTACATTGATACTTTCTATCAATAGTTTTTCTGGCATAATCTTGTTGATTTTTCTCTCTTGTGGGAGATGAGATATATTGTATACATTAGAGGAGGCCTACCTATTATATAAGATTCTAGAGTACATACACAACTGGAAGTAAATCTAAAAAACTTTTTAGAAGTTAAAGGGTAAAGGTCTAGAGTACCTAATGGATTTTTTTGCCTCCGGATTCCAACTAAGAGTATACCCTTTCCCCAGGCAATGCTGATAACTGCGATGTAATTAAAATCTATTAACTAGACATTATTTAGTTACAAAAGGGTCACTTGGTACTCTCCACAACGTAACACAAGCATTCAAAATTCTTCTTTTTAGAATAATAAAAAAAACTAAAATTATTCTCCTACGCACTTAAATTGCATGAGATTAAGTTTATTACTAATGAGAAATGATATTTTTGGGTTGGGGGAATGAAAAATCAAAAAGTTACATTTTAATTCTCTGTGAAATTAATTCAACAGAGCATTTCCTTTAATCATCTTTCGGATAACTCATTGCGTGCTAAGTCCACTTTCTTTTGCGAACAAGCTACCACACTCACTATCCATTATCAGTACGTAGTCTTACACTATGGTAACGTCCAATTACTATTATATCACGCTATAGGATCTCACTAATTTGGATTTCTTCAATTATTAACATGCACTCAATCCTATCCATTAAACATCTACCTACATATCACACATTATAATTAGATATCTCGAAGTCTTATTAAAGAAGTTTTTTAATAATAAAAAGATATTATTCTGCTTAAATAAATATAACGATGAAAGATTTATAAGTTGAAATATTACTAATTTGAAAATATAAATAAAATTTTAAAAAATACCATAACTAAGCATTATTCAAAACTATAGGTAAGGGGATGATTTTATGTGAATCCGTCGTAGTTAAATGCTCTTACCATATAATTTAACAACTTAGGTGATTTATTAATTACTACTATATATGGTTTGCATCTATATTCGGGTTCTTAAAAGATAGAGTGTTATTTTGAGTTGTGTATTATCCCACAAAATAGAAGAAAGAATATATAATAAACATATCCAATAAACAATAAAAAATCTTTGACAATTAATAATTGGAATAACACAGTTACATATAAACTTCTGTAATCCATTATTACGATATATAACAATGACCACTAATATATAACTATAGGACTAAATAAGAATAAATATTAATGTAAGGACATATCACTCACACACCGAGTACGTCAGTGTCTATGCTGCTATCATGTTTTGCTCTGTTTTATCATGACTAATTTAAAACTACTCTAAGAATCTTTAAATTAATAAACATTTATTTTTATTCTATATCCTTCAAACTTTAAGAAATATAGCTTATGATTTTAACAAGTATATCAATTAATTGTAATACATAAATTAAAATTCTCACAAATAAAAAGATGAACATTCTAATAGAACCACATATCAAACTCCTTTGCTTCTATATAGGATTGTTGGATTATAAAAATATATACGATGATTCTAAACTTCGGTGTTATTTGGAGAAATATTTAATGTTTATTTTTATTGTTATTTATATTATTTGCAATGGCTATAATCTTATATAAAATAGTATTTATTTACTTCCAGTATATCAAAATCTGATATTTTTATTTATTTTATTCGCTAGTATTGCCTATTTTTAGTGTATTATCATATATTATTCATTTATTTTATTTTATTTTATATTTTTAATTTATGTATCACTCTAATTATTTATTATTATTAATCTATTATTATTATTATTATTATTATTATTATCCAATTTTTAAGAGTAATTCATTTATAATTATTATAATATTCTTATTATATTATCTAATTAGGTTATTATTATGATAAAAAATACTAATTTATTTCCAAAATTTTAATTATTTTTTATTTCTTAATAGTATTATTTATAATAATTTTAGTAATTAATATTATTTATTATATTATTAATTGCTTTGCTTAATAGTTATTTTTGATTTTAATACGAATATTTATTTTCTCATTATTATATTATTATTATTATTGTTAATGTTGTTTTAAATATTCATTATATATTAGTATTAATAATGAAAAAAAAATTAAATTAATTATTATAATATATATTCTCGTAATATTTTAGTGTTATGTAAACACCTAAACTATTCATTACTATTGGTTCAATTGAACAATCCCTAATTTTATTAATTACTACTTGTCAATTGTCTTTTTTAATAATATTACTATTATTAAGACTTCAATTAAAATTATCACATGATATTATTTAATATGTAATAGTTTATTACTATCAAGCCTTACTTCATGAAATTTCAATCAAAGATAAAATCTTAAAAATGAAGGAAAAGATAATACAAATATTACGTTTTGGGAGAATAATAAAAAATAATACATATAATCGAATTCACTTTTTCCCTCATTATTTTCCCAAAATATCTCCTTTCATATTACAAAAAATAATGTAAAATATATTTATAATATTTATACTTAATATTTAGAAAACATATCTAGGATACAGATGGCCAAATTAATTGATAAGTGTTGATTATCGCTAACTGTAACTTTAAAATATTTAGTATCGATGATATATTGACTTTGGTCAAGCTATAGCTTGTGACGATCATGGGCTCAAATGCGGGCATTATCGCTGGTTTTATATAAGATCCTTCAAACTTAATTTTATCAACAGGTCTTTTATATTCACACCTAAACATCATCTCTCAACGTAAAAGTATTAACAATAAATTGATGGACATTTATAGATTTTATAGGTACTCTTAATAATTTGATTCCATATCTATATAATATTATACCTATATTTAGGTTCTCTTTACTCATATGTCTATATATTTTCTTGCTGTATTGTCGTTTCTGCTCCTGTTCTGAGCCGACCTAACACATCTTATCTTTTTCCAACCTATGGTGAGACAAATTAGTATCATAAGATCATATGAAGGTATCAGATATTAATATATATAATATAGTGATAAAATAAAATAAAGAATATATTTTATATTATATTTTTATTTTGTTATAATAAATACTAATATAATTTAATAATAAACATTTTATTTTAATAAAAAAATTAATAATTTTAAAATGCATTCTATTTTAATATAAAAATTTAATATTTACTTACAAAAATATACATAACATTTATTTTATACTTTAATTTAATTACAAATAAATATATTATCTTAAATTAATTATAAATTTTTATTATTTTATAATATAATTTTTGAGTATATAAAATCAAATAACTTTATCCATATTAATTATAGGTTTTCATTATTATATATTATTAATTTATTTATATTTAATATAGTTACTTTATTTATTTATTATTATTTTGTGTTGATTTTTGGGATTGATTTCTATAGGTAACTATTATTATTTCATTAGTTTTCATCTCATTATCATATCGAGTCCAATTTATGATAGTTTTAAGTAGATTTTTTTCTTTTTGTATTAGCCTTTATTATGTTTTTTTTGTTTGCCCTCCCTTTTTTTTGTTTGTAGTGTGTCTTTCTTGATTATTATTGGTTGGAAATTATTATGATTATCGAGAGTACATAAATTCCATCACAGCACTAGCGTGATATATATTTTGTGTGAGCTGGCGCGCCAGTTTGAATTCGAGAGGTGTCATTGTCACTTCTTGTAGTTCCACACAGTAGACTCAGCGAGCAACTTCTGTCCGGCTAACTCGAGGAATCGAAGCATCAGTCCACGCTAGCTCGAAGCTATTTGATACGGAAAACTCTGACATTAGAGTCACATTTCTCCAATTGTGAGTAAGAAAGGGCTATCAGTGGAACTAGTATATCCTGAGGTAGCAATTTGAGAGATCAATCTCGAACTTATTCGTGTTAAGAAAGACTGGAGCTCATGTAAAGAGTTTGCCCTATATGACTCTCGTTCACATATCCTGAAACAGAGCTTAGAGTTAGTTGTCTTTGGAGATGAAGATAATCCAGATATTCCAATGTGTTCTGTTAATCAAGATAACTAAATAAAATATGAGGTAAAGTTGGAGAGGCGTTGCAGGGGAGGTTTTCGCGAGAGAGGGAATATCTTATAGTGCGTTGGGAAAATTCATCAGTAGAGATAACCGATATAAGTTTTAGAGGATAAACCAGCAAGCCGATTTGCTTTATCCAAATTCAAAATATGTAGCACAAAAAATAATTAAAATAACGAATAAAACTACAGTATAATAAATATATATTATATTATAAAATACCCAGCTATATATATAGTTAATATATATTTGATATTTATTTCGTGGGAGATATATACATTCGTATTGTCATGAGTTGTTTTTGTTTATTAGAGTCGACATAGGCTGGAAAATTACTATTAGAGAATGACTTTCAATTAGATACATGTATAGGGTAGTGATAATTTTTAGAGTTGTAATACTGCTTAATTAGTAATATGTAATATATGAACAACACTATCACTTTATTTTATTATCAAAATTGAGCAATTTTGAGTAAGTTGGACAATTATTGAGTATTAAGATCGGCAGAAAGGTGAGATAAAATTTTAATACCTTAAAATTAAGTAAAGTTTGTAAACTAGTTTAGATGTATAAAATAGTTATAGGTTATATACTAATATATATATACTATATATATAGCAGTACGTATAAGATTGAGATATGGATTACTTAATAATACAGGATTGTAGCCAGCGTGTGATCTTGAGTATAAATTTGTGGCTATGTGTGGTTCAATACAGGCTATATATGTTATTTATTTACAGATGAGGTAGGATTTAATCTTTTTCCGAGGTAGATACATCATCGTTGAGTCTGGTTCAGTAACTTCTACTACTCGAGGATCCAGGGGTGAGAATGATAGTAGATTGTGTTTTCAAATCACTTGAGTGGTTGTGTCAACATATGAAATTGTAAGAAGAGCTGCGTTGCTTCTGTTTTGAAGTATTGGCTTATAAGCAGGAGCTGGGGCTGAAGCCGAGGAGCCGGAAGGTTTTTGGGGGCGCCTCCAAGAAATTTTTATGATGGAGGGCCTGGTTGGGAGCCGGAACGGAGCCCGCAGTCGGAAGGGCTCGGAGTCGGGAGCCGTAATAAAAGGGATTCAATCGCCTGCTTGGACGGAAGGCAAGGTGATCCGAAATATTTAAAACTGATGGTAAGGTCTGTTACCCGGGCAATTTTAAATTAAAGAAAACCTCAGGGCAAGGCAGGCCGAGGTTTGAACGGTGGGGTGCAGGATGCCCTTGCTTAAAATTATAGGTGGAGTTGTTCCTTTCATGTTCTGTATCAAATAGAAGATAAATTTGTGTTTTTACACCATTTTGGTATGTTAGGTTGGATGATTGGGGCGGTGTGTATGACCGAGCCTCGATGATATTATTCGAAGGAGTGCTTAAAGTATTTGGTATTGCTTTGTATTTTATAGTATCTATTGATAGATAGATGGTAAGGGTTAAGGGTCACCAGACTGTTGATCTCACAAGTTGACTTTAGTCCCTTGTAGAATTAGTTATGCATAGTAGTTGGAGGTGTGTGTATAGAGTGTGACCGAAACTGAGAGACTGATATGAAGAGGCGCGTATAAGAAAGATGTATAAAATATATGCTATGATGATTATGAATAGAGGCATGCTAAGTGATGATACAATGGACCACATCACACACGAGACTGAGTATCGTAGAGAGAGAGTATTTGTCACTTCCGAATCAGGAGTTAGTTTAAGGGTAGTTTGTCGGTGTAATGACAAACATGTGCCTGTCAGTGATGAAATCAAGGTTATATAGTAATTTCTAGGCAGAGCTGCATTCTGTTGTAAGACACCAGCACTTCTAGAATTCAGATAGTGTGTATGATTTGTTAAATGGGTACAGAGAGGCTTGGGTATAGTTATGATATGGTAATCTGCATATGTTTTAAGTTTTGAACTGTGAGTGAGGGGTATGGATCGTCAGCTGAACAGAGCTAAACAGGAATGGGAACAAAATGGCTCTTTGTAACTGCGTTTATATTTTGACGAGTTTTGAGAATTTGATGTTTGATGGCAACTGTGCTTGCTTTAAGAAATGTAAATTAGGGGATATGCAAAAAGTTTTTTGATAGGTGTTAGAAAATGGCTGAGTTTAGGATTTCTTGGTGAATGAGTATATATGTCTGGGTAACCTTTCGAATTGGTTCTTTTTGTTGGGTATGTTAGTAGAGTTATGAATAGTTTGCTGTCGTGAGTTATATAAGCATCACGATTCTGAAAGATACTTTACAAACGAATGTGTACGTCGGGAGTAATACGCAATCTTTGAAATAACGGTAAACTTGGCATGGGATCGGTTCTAGCCTAGGACTGGCGTCCCTGGATATGCCCTCTTAAGGGAGTATCTGAGCTCGGATTGTTGCTCTGTGTATCTGGATGTGTTTTGTGACTACTTGAGATCGAGGCAGCCAAGGAGACTGGGCTGGAAATTGAAAATCTTATTTTAAGAATATATCAATTCCTTGGTTTATATATTTGCGAGAGGAGAAGGTTTGGGGCGGATTTGTGATTAGATGAATACTATCTGCTCCTATCAGGTGCATTTTGCTCAGCAACGGAGGAAAGGAGGATATGGGTCCGGTAGACTATGGTGTAGGATCTGGCGGTTCTTTCGCGGGAATTTAATTTTTGTATGATCATGGTTTTTTTTCCAGTTTGGAGGAATGTAGTTGAGTGGCTAAAGATTTTGTGGTATAATAGTTTGTAGAAATGAAAAGTAGGAATTAAAGAGGCTTTGATGCACAAGTTATTTCTCACTAATGATGGAACAGGATTGTAATTGTTGTCTGGGCTGGAAGACTCGGGATATAGATTTCTTTGATATCGGTTTGAATATATGTCGGGAACGTCACAATATGACTTCCTTGTCGCAGATGAAAGGGGAGGGG
This sequence comes from Trachelipus rathkii, assembly GCA_015478945.1. NCBI lineage: Eukaryota > Metazoa > Arthropoda > Malacostraca > Isopoda > Trachelipodidae > Trachelipus > Trachelipus rathkii. The sequence goes on from JABUQX010025795.1 coordinate 30,313, forward strand.
GTTGAGATTGAGATTTCTAATTGTGTTTTTTATGTTTAAGAAATTATCTTTCTAATGATGGGTGAGTGGGATTTGTTGAGGAAGATACTTTGAGTAGCTTGTTTGTGGGTCATACGACATATAGCAGTGTGTTTTGGAGAGGGGAGTAGAGACTACACTGTGATACTCTGTAAATTGGTTTTCGTTATAGTTGAGGAGTAGGGTAGATTGTTTTTATGGAGTATGTGAGACGTTTTAATTACATGCCATGTTTATCTTTTTCTTCTATGTATTTCCCCATGTTATTGTCATAGCTAGTGTTTTTTTTTGAATTTATCTGTTTTATTATGAGTAGAGATGAGATTGGAGATTTGTGTACAAGTAATAGGGTTATTATGGTAATTGTAGATTTTCAGTTTAATATATTTTTCAATCTATCCACAATGTATTTTATATGTTTATATTCAGATGCATGATTTTAAGTATAGTTGTTAATTTATGTGAGGATATTTATTGTATATATTTCTATAGGCTTTATATATATATCATTAATTTATATATTAATTTATATAATTATATTATTATATATATATATGTTATATTAGTTAATAGTATAATTTAAGTATATATATATATTAAATATGAATAGATTTAATTATATAGTATATATTAGATTATATATAATTATATATATATATATAATTAATTTAATTATACTACTAATTATATATAAGGGGGATTAAAACACTGAATATAGATAGAGTCCATATGAGCTATAGCAAGAGTTTCCTGTTCAGATTGCGAAAATTGAGAATTAATAGAATAATAAGGTTTCTGTAGTACGCTGAATTTAATAGGAATAAAATGTAAGATCCTGTAGCGGTACGTTTTCTCACTCGAGTAATTCAAGATCAGTTATAAAGCTACCTAGACAATTGTTAGCCAAAAAACATAAAGTAAAGTAAGATTATATCGGTTAGTTTATGGTTTAAATTATTAGTTAAAAAATAACTGTTTTATTCTTGAAGATTAAGATATTGCCTAGTTATTATAGCAATTATATAATTAATTAATTTTTTGAACAATAGTCATAAGTATTGATAAGATGTTTTCGCTTAGATTACTTTGAGAATATCTTTAGCACACATATGGTTAGATGGGTCTATATCATCTACCAGCCTTATCGACATAAATATGCTGATTTTTATTTTTAAATCAGCAATGATGAAATAAAGCTATATTAAGCTATAGAATTGGTATATGAGTTGTATAGTGCTCTGAGGCATATGAACAGTAGCAAGTATCGACGAGGCTAGACAGAAATGAGAAAATAAGCTTGTGCTTGGAAGTATTCAGAAATATGGTGGAAAAAGACCGATAAGAGATGAGGTTATATAAAAAGGTATTTTGAGAGTATCTTGTGTATAGTGAGCAGTTAGAATTTAAAACATGTTTCATTTAGCATATTATAAGCTGCTAGCACACCCATCATAAGTGACCTAGCAACAGCTTTCGATTGGAGTATAGTGAAGAGCAGAATATAGCTTTATTAGAGTGAATTCCGTTACACATGAGTCAGAACTATTCCAAACTGCACGATTCAAATAAATAGTTGTGAGTGTTATTCATACTCAGGTTTTATCTATTCAATTTGTGTGATAATTTTATCAGGATGGTAATAGAACCTGAATTTAACAATTTGACTATATCTAGAAGTAAAGGAAAACAATAAATTGGAAGCAAGTACTTAATATGGGCACATTCATGGTTGCTATCAAATTCATTAGGAGCGAGTGATTTAATGTGATTTTGTGAGCCACAACTAAAATATAGTTGGCGACAGTGTTTAAAGGATATTCATATGATAGTTTTAAGTCTATGATCTTTACTTCTTGAGAGAAAGCGAAACAATGGATATTGTATTATAAATTATGATAAGTGAATATTATGATGAAATTTAGATAGAGACTCTAGAAGGTGAGGTTAAAGTAAAAGATACGAAAAGTTATGTATCGAAGGAATATTTTTATTCCCTACTCTAACTAATTACATTCTGACGCATTTATCTCCTATCGAGTGTGGCAGGATACAAATTAATGGAAATATTCTCGTGGGATAACACATACCCCCTTCTCCTTCACACAATGCTGACCTTTCCTTTTTTTACCAGTATCTTCAGAATCAAATATCCCCAATAACCTAAAGAACCATTATGTAGAAAAGATATAATAGAATTAAGGTATGATATATAAATTTGAAGTATTGTACCAAAATTATGTATTGGGGAATGAGTTAACTGTTGGATGTTACTCTCATATACGAGAATTCAAAATACGTCTTCCATAAGTCTTTGGGAACATGAGAAGAGGAAAGGAAGACACCAATTCTTAAATAAACTATATACACTGGAAGAGTCAGATTATTTTGGATGTTTACTCGGAAGGGTTTAAGTTTTTTTTTATAGAGAACGAATATTTTGATAAAGGATTACATATATATATTGATTTTTTTTATATGTGTGTTATATTATCTTGGAAATATTCAGGTAGATCTGCATATATTATAATTTTTATTCATTTTTATATAATTATTTCAGATGTTAATTTAGGAGTCTATTTTACTATTTTCTTATCTAATAAATGTGAACTTCAAGTACTTCTCGTTATCGTCATTATTAAGTTATTTAATATTCATTTTATATTTATTCTAATAAATCCGTTTTGGGATTATGAAAACTCTTTTTATATCTTATTTATTTATATATTATCTTTCACTATACATTCTATATCTACTTTATTTTAATTTGAGCCTTATTTGTTTTAACTTTATATTTTATGATATTCGAGATGTAAGCCCGTATTGTTATGTTGTCTTTGTCAGTTTGTTCTCTTATCTTTATTAATATAATTTAAATATTTATATTGATGGAATGGTTATAGTTCATTATATTATTGTTACTCTATTGTGTATATGTATGTATATTTATCATTTAGCCGAGCTAATATATTAGGCGAGTGTAAATTCTGTTCTTTTTACATATAAACCTATATAGTATTTGGCAATTATATTGGCGATGAGAAAGTTGAGATGAGAGGACCGACTTGGATTATACACTCATTGTCAAGAAGCGTGTGCGGAGATGGGACGATGAGAGAGAATGAGAGGTCGAATGTAGTGGACATGAGGGTAGCAGGGCACGAGGTATAAGTGAGGAGGATGAAGACAACATGAGTTGAAATTGAGTAAAGAGTAATGTATAATAGATTCTATCCGGAGAAAGTCTTTAGTATCCCTGGACTCTTTGAACGACGCGTGAGTAAGAGAGAGAGAGGTCCAGAGATGAGAGAGAATGTTCCAAAGAGAAGAGAGACTTTTCGGCAGAATTGGAGGAGCAGGAGCGTCTTGATGTCTTCAATCTTTACAGCAAGTTTAAAAGTGCGCCTTTGATGTTAAGAGTTCAAGAGCATATTGAGCTCAACTCGTATTTTGTCATTTTTGTTTGCTTTAGAGTGCACTACAGCGTCGATTCATGGCTTTCCCTTGTTCGTTTGGGTGTTTACACAGCGAGACAATAAAGAAATAAATCATAGGGGAAATCTCATTCACAAATTCTTGTAAATAAATTTAATATTAATAAGTTCTTCTATTCATCAAATCATTAACTACTATTAAGAGGTGGACTGTTGTCGGGTTATTTATGTAGTAATTATTACTAAGATTTAGGATCAAAGGTTATTGTTATTATTATGATATGCCAGTGCAAATATCATTGATTATTTTTTGAATTATTATTGAGTCTATTAGTTGAGTTATTATTATGATTATGAGAGGTATTGGATAAGTTGAATAGTATCCTTGTACGTGCTGGACATTATCTGTGTATTATTATTGATGTCAGTGCCGACTTCTTTTTATATAATATTCATAATTTATTATTTACTTATGTTATTATTCATCTAGTTCTATGTACGTATATATGCTGTATCTCATGTGTTGTCTACTTTCAATTATGAGTTTGGAGTCATATACGTCTCAATCATAGTATTATTCATAATCCTTAAATTTACTTACAAGAAATAACATATTATCCTCATGTACTGAATTCACACTTATTATTATACTAATATTGTGGAGATCTGAATAATGATTGAGGTCGTTACCAATTATGATTATTCTAATTCTATTTATATTATGAATCTTATTTGATAAAAGCACTTTATGAGTTAACTCAATTGTAGCTTTAGTTCACTTATTAACTTATTCATTATTTGATGTGGATTAAGAAACACGAGCCTTACACTCAGGGACGCTATTGAGATTATCTGCGAGTAATTTGCAGTATCTCGATTAAGCATTGTGTGTTCTTGTTAGGCCTGTGATTGAATTATTATTTATCTAATGTGCGATTTTAGTTATCTCCTTTATTATTATTATTATTTATTACTATTTTATTATCTATTTTCATTATATTTACGTACATTCAATTATTATTTATCATTATTATCTAATTAATTCATTATTTATTATTATTATTCATTTGATTTATTATTATTTATTTTATTATTATTTAGGCATTTACTTATTTATTAGGTTATATTCTATTATTATTGGATATAAGTTGATTCTATATTATTATTATTGTTGTAGTAGTGTGTGTAGGTTGAGTGCGCATTGAAAGAAAGAAATAGTAAGTTAATTTGTTGAGTTGCATATCTTCAATATTTGGACAAATTGAAAAAATGACTCAGAGAGTGGAATTTGAGGCGAACAGTGTAATGATATCAGACTGCTTCGTTCACACCGAGTCATCTACTCTATCGTATTTAGGAGTTATTTTAGCCTGTTGAAACGTGCAGTATATTATTATTATGCTTTAATACTATTTAGATATATATGGAGTCTACTGTTAGTATGTTACTTATATCTAAAGTCGTCAGATTAGTGTCGTAGCTACTGTGGGGTTGATGGTGTAGCGCGATACTTAATCGCTCAGCTCTTCCGAGCAGCTGAGTTATGGTGAGGCTCTGGTTGTGTTCCTCGTCCTAACACTCATGTGACTATGTGAGGGCGCGCTGCCTTACTAGTATTGTGTCTTAATTCGCTATACTACTATATTAACTGTATATAGATATATAGTAGTATAGGGATAGAAGTATATATATATAGTACGGTGGTTAAAGTGCGACCTAATATGGCCGAGGGTTGCTAATGATTATACAGTCATATTCAGTGGAGCTCGTCATAGGCACTGCGGAACGCAGCCGCCCCAATAAAATTTTCAGAACTAAGTCACAACTACTAAACAGAATTTGTTATTTCATTGCAACTCTCTCTCTCTCTCAGAGGAAGTCTCCCTCTTTCATTTCGTACTCTCTGCTCTTCTCTCTCTCTCTCTCTCTCTCTCGCTCTCTCTCTCTCTCTCTCTCTCTCTCTCTCTCTCTCTCTCTCAAGAATATATATATATATATATATATATATAAAATATATATATATATATATGTATATATATATATATATATAATATATAGGGTATATATATATATATATATATTATATATATAGGTTATATTAATATATGTATATATTATATATAAGATGAAGAGAGTATTATATATAGATATATAGATAGGATAATATATATATATATGAGATATATATAGTATAATAGGAGTTGTTAGAGATAAGAGATTATATATATATATATATAATATATATATATATATATATATAAATAATTATATATATATATATATATATAAATTGATACAGTATTTATATTTAATATTTATTTATATATTTATAAAGCAAAGATATGTCCATATAGCGAATAATATATATATATATATATATATGATATATATATATATATATAATATAATATATATAATATATATAATAATATATATATATATAATATATATATATATATATATATATATATATATATATAACATTTTCTGTCGAACAATTTATTCCATAGAAAATAATGGAAACTTCAAAAATCTTTTGTTCCGAAAATAGCTCTATACCGTATATTTTTACTTATGTAATCCGAGCGAGATGAGTCACCGTGATCGTAGCTTAATAAAGCTAAGTTGGAACAAAAAGTGAATTTGTTCTTGCCTGATATTTTTTCTTTTTTGAACTTCAAACACATTTATTCTCTTTAAGTTTCGATCATTTTTGCAATTTTAACAGATGATCGTTTTCAAAACATTTCATTCCATTAATGTAAATTATATTGATATATATATATATATATATATAATTATATAATAATATATAATATATATATATATATATATAATATATTATATAATATATATAATATTATAAAATATATATATATATTATATTATACTATATATATAGCCCTGTTATGTTTTACGACTCCGTCAGTTCTTTGATTTTGTTTTTTTTTAACATATTGCTAGTATATGATACTAATAATGAATTTAGGTGGTGACGGACATGTGATTCGAAAGTTAGAAATATTTTAAAAATAATTTTTAAAATCATCTGTTTATAAAAAAAAAAATCAAAAATGAAATATCTCGAAAAGTACGATACTAGAGAAAAACAATTACATATTTGGAATCACAGTAAAAGCTTAATTACAAAAATGTAAAAAAAAAAAAAAAAAATCAAGTATTGAAATATCTCGAAAAGTATGACCCTTGCAGAAAAACCAATTTACATATTTGGAATAAGCATATAAAGCTTATTACAAAAATGTAAAACAAAAATAAAAAATAAATAAAAAAATTAAGGGGCTCGAGCTGACGAGGGATCAGAGGGGGGACGTTTTTCCATACCCCGTAGAAAGGGGCGGAGGAACCCCCGCGACACCAAATACCAAAGAGCGGGCGTTCCGGAGACCCTCCCGGAAGGGGGAAATTAGTCCTACCCCGTCGTTTCCGGAAGGCCGAGAGACCCCAACTCCTGCATCTTTGCAGTTTACCCTTGGGGTATTCTTTAGTTAGAAAAAAAAAATAAAACTGACGCAGTCGTAAAACGTAACAGGTCCTATATATTTTGAATCATGTCAGTCACCACTTAAATTGATTGTTAGGAATATATACAAAATTCGAAAAATATATAAAAAAAAAAAACAAAAAAAAATTCAATAATTTGGACGGAGCGTAAAACATAACAGGTCCTATATATATAGGTGGATATATATATTATATTATATATATATATATATATATATATATATATATAGGTATATATATATATATAATATATATATATATATATATATATATATATATATGATATAGTATATGAAGCAGCACCCCTTGCACAAGAACCACGAGCCGCCACTGACTCATATTCTAAAAATCTTTGTTCAAAATATTTTTTTTATATTCTGAAAAGGTGGTGTTTAAGCTTTTCAATCTCTGTAACATCATTTGCAATTTAATATAAATCTCCAAGTTTATACTCTTGTCGTCAGTGAAATGTGTGCTCTCGTCAGATGTAGATAGATTCTGTTTATGAGATAATTTACAGCAACAACTGGAGAATTACAAAAACTATAATATTGTTTATGTGTTCCATTGTAAAGAAATGAATAAGGGCCCCAAAATTCTAATTTTGAATGGACTCGCGCTAAACCTTGATCCTATTATATATATATATATATATATATATATATATATATTATAGAATATATATAGTATAATATATAAATATATAATATGTATATAAAAATAATAATATATATATAATAATATATATATAATATATATATATATATTATATATATATAATATATACTATATATATATATATATATAGTATATATAATATATATATATAAATTATTATTATATATATATATATATATATATTATATATATATATATATATATATATATATATATATATATATATATATATATATATATATATATATATATATATAAATGTTAAAAAAGAATATTAAGTCTAGGGGTTAAGAGTTGGAAAAGTAAAAAGGATGAGATTGGTGTAGAAATGCTTGTCACACGAACCTTTCTCAATGGAGGAGGGTATGCCGACGAAGAGTTCAGAAGAGCAGTGTCCGCTGGAAACGCGACAGTAACATTTCGACGGATAGAAAAAAACGAGGAGAGAGAGAGAGAGAGAGAGAGAGAGAGAGAGAGAGAGAGAGAGAGAGAGAGAGAGAGAGAGAGAGAGAGAGAGAGAGAGAGAGAGAGAGAGAGGAGAAGAGAGAGAGAGATGAGAGGAGAGAGAGAGAGAAGAGAGAGAGCAGGAAAGTTAATAAGACAAAAAGCACTAGACTCTGCCTTTTCAGGGAGGGCTTTGTGAATGGAACCACTTCAGATGCAGGAGGCGTACTCCATACAGGGGCGAAAGATACCCCTTATAAAGAGCAAGCAATTGAGGGGGGGTAAAGAAATTCTGAAGGTGCCTCAGAACACCAAACCTCTTAGAAGTTTGATTAGAAGGAGAAGTAATGTGATCCTTCAAATTAAGATCACGAGAAAGAGAAACGTCAAGTATTTTAAGATCAGACTAAGGTTTGAGTTGTGTGCTTTCGATGAAGATGTTATAGATGTGTGGAAAAATATATGGAAAGTAGAAAGATTGAAGAACAGCTTTTAAGGCATTGAAAGCAACTTTGTTCTCAATGCCCCAATTATAAATTGGAGAAAGATCACAGATAAGTTGTTCCAAGGTAGCCCTTGTAGCATGAGCTAATTGTTATTGGGAAAAATATCTATCAAAATGAAGGGAATAATGAAGGGTGGAGTAGTCGGTATGGGAGTGAATAGGTGAAAAAGTAATAGGGAGAATGTCATTAATGAAAAGTTGGGGATAGACCAGAACCCTGAGGAACACCACTATTTTTAGATTTAAAGTATGAACGGTGGCCGTTTACAACAGCTTCTAGTAAACGACGAAAGGAAATCAAAGAGATGGATCGATACGAAAGAGGAAAGCTTAGAAACCAGAGCTTTGTGCCATAATCCATCAAAGGCATGCGGTATGTCTAGCGCTACAACAAAAGATTCACCAAAATGTCGAAGGGAAGAGGACCAAGAATCAGAAAGATGAGAAAGAAGATCACCAGTATATATATATATATATATATATATATATATATATATATATATATATATATATAATATATATATATATATATTATATATATATATATAATATAATATTATATATTATATATATATATTATATTATACTGGCGATCAGAGATAAGATTAGAAAAAATTTAGATCTTTTCAAATCCTCCTGTTAAGGATAGACTCGAAAACTTTAGAAAGAGCAGAAGTTAAAACAATAGGACGTTTTTTGGGGGGTTGACAAGGTTCCCTTTCTTTCGGCACAGATTGATTGAAGCTCACGCTTCCATAAAGAAGGGAATGTCAAATTAGAAAGACTGAAACGGAATAGTTTACCAAGGCTTGGTGCCAACTCTGAAGCATAAGTTTTGAGACCAATTGGAGAAATAATATAAAGACTGTACGCCTTCTTAGTGTTAAGCTTAGAGAGGACAAAAAATATACCATAGAAAAAATTACAATATCAGGTGTAAATGAGACGGATGAGGAGATGAAGTTCAGCTTTAGCTGAATTTAAAACTGTAGTTGCGTCGTCGTAAGATACTAAAGAAAGGAAATAAGAAGAAGAAAAGTCAGACTTAACATTTTTGTCAAATTGCCAACACAGACACGAGGAAGAG
>JABUQX010025795.1:55000-58282 GCA_015478945.1 Trachelipus rathkii
CTTTTATTCAGACTTCGGCTCCGGCTAGGTTTCTACATTTGGAAATCGATGAGCACTTTCGTTTAGCAATAAATTTTTCACCGAAAAAATATTTCTTTGAAAAATTTAAATTATACCCAAAATCTAACTCCGGTTCTCCGGCTCCGGCTCTGGCTCCGCCTCCGAACTAAGGTTTCTGCACTATTTTAAAATTGTTCAGCACGTCTTCTGGTAATAATTTTTTCAAATTAAAAAAATATTTTTTCGAAAAAATTTCCATACGTCGGCGTCCCGCCTCCGACTCGGATCCCGGAGCCGACTAAGGAATTTTGCAACTAGTTTGAAAAATTATTTCAGACACGGCTTATTTGTTAAATTATTCAGCACATCTTCTGGGAAATAAATTTTCACCTAAAAATTTTATTGAAAAATTTTCATACCTAGGATCCGGTGCCGTCTGGGGCTTCAGATCCGGCATCCGGATCCAACTTAGATATCTGCACGATTGAAAATTGTTCAGTACGTCTTTTGACAATATATTTTCACCTAAAAATATTTCTTGAAAAAAATTCGATATCCAGGATCCGGTTTCAGGCTTGGCTCCGACATTGGTTTGGCTCCGGATCTGACTAAGGTTTTTTTACTAATTGAAATTGTTCAGTACCGTCTTTTGACAATTATTTATTCAACCTAAAAAATAATTTCCTGAAAAAAAAAATCATACCAGGATCCGGACTCCCGACTCGGGCTTCCGGCTCCGGACGTTACGGCTTCGCTCTTGGATTCCGGACTAAGGTTTCTGTACTATTTCAGAATTGTTCAGCACGTCTTTCTTTCCATTAAGATTTTTTCACACCTAAAAAATATTTCTTTGAAAAAAAATTTCATTACCCAGGATCCGGACCGAGATCTGGATCTGGCTCCGGACTTCGGCTTCGGCTCCGGACGACTAAGTTGTCTGCACTATATTGAAATTTGTTCAGTATCTCAAACAAAAGGTGGCAATAAATTTGTAGTCTCTCTTATAAAATATTTTTCTGAAAAAATTCATACCCAGATCCGTCTAAGATCCGGCTCCAGATCCAACTTCGGCTTCGGCTCCGGATCTAAGGATTCTCCACTATTTGAAAATTGTTCAGCACGTCTTCTTCCATTAAATTTTCACCTAAAAAATATTTCCCGAAAAAAAATCGATACCCAGGATCCGGCTCCGGGTGCCCGACTCCGGATACGGCTCCGGCATCCGACTAATGTTTCTACACTAATTGAACATTGTTCAGCACGTCTTCTTCTATTAAATTTTCACCTAAAAATATTTCTTGCAAAAAATTCATACCCTGAATCCGGATCCGATCCGGATCCGGGATTCGGATCGCTTCGACTCGACTCGACTTCGACTTCGGCTTCGGCTCCAGATTCCGACTAAGGTTCTGCCTATTTGAAAATTGTTCAGCACTTCTTTTGGTAACAATTTTTTTTACCTAAAAAAACTATTTTTCGAAAAAAAATTTCATACCCAGGATCCGGCTCCATATCCGACTTCGGCTCGGCTCCGGATCCGACTAATGCTTCTACACTATTTGAAAATTGTTCAGCACCTTTTCTGGCAATAATTTTTCCCCTAAAAAATTTTCTGAGAAAATTTATACCCAGGATCCGGATCGGAGTCCGGATCCAGATGCGGATCCGACTAAATGTTTCTGCCCTATTTGTTAACTGTTCAGCACGGTTCTTCTGGCAAAAACTTTTCACTTAAAAAAAATATTTTTTTTGAAAAAATTTTTTTTTCAGCTCGGCTCTCGGCTCCGGCTTTGGCTCCGACTCCGGTTCCACTCCGACGCGGCTTTGGCTCCGGATCCGGGACTAGGTTTCTGTACTATTGAAAATTGTTCAGCCACGTCTTCTTCCAGTAAATTTTCACCTAAAAAATATTTCTTGAAAAAAAATATTCATACCCAGATCGGCTCCGGCTTCCGGCTCCGGCTCGCTCCGGCTCCGGCTCCGGCTCCGGCTCGACTCGACTTTGACTCGGCTTCCAGATCTTACTAAGGTTCTGCACTATGTGAAAATTGTTTAACACGTCTCTTGGCAATAAATTTTTTACCTAAAAAAATATTTTTCGAAAAAAAATTATACCCCATTGAGTGTGGTAAGATCGGCTATAGATCCAACTTGGGCCCGGATTCCGCCTATGTTTCTACACATTTTAAAATTATTCAGCACTCTTCGACAATAAACTTTTCACCTAAAAACATATTTCCCGAAAAAAATTCATAAGCAGGATCCGGCTCCGGATCCGGCTCCGGATACGGCTCCGGATACACTTCGCCTCCGGATCAATTAATGTTTCTACACTAGTTGAAAAATGTCAGCACATCTTCTGGAGAATAAATTTTCAATGAAAAATATTTTCTGAGAAAATTCATCCCAGGATCGGATCCGGATCCGGACCTGGGTATGAATTTTCTTCAGAAATTTTTTTTTCGGATTTCGGACTCCGGATCCGACTAAAGGTTTCTGCACTATTTTGAAAATTGTTCGGCACGCCTTCGGCATTAAATTTTTCACTAAAAAAATATATCCCCCAAAAAAAATTCATTACCCAGGATCCAAGGCTCGTATAAGGCTCCGGATTCGACTTATTCTTCGGCCCGGATCGACTAATTCTGACTATTTGAACATTGTTCAGCACCGTCCTCTTGCTTGAATATTTAAATTTTTACACTTCAAAAAAATATTTTCTTGAAGAAATTCATTACCCAGGGATCCGGATCCGGAATCCGGATCGACTTCAAGCTTGGCTCCGATCCGACTAAGGTTTCGTGCACTATTGAAAATTGTTCGGCACGTCTTCTGACAATAAATGTTTTCACCAAAAAATATTTCCCGAAAAAATTCATACCCAGGATCGGCTTCCGGATCCGGCTCCGGTTACGGCTCCGGCTCCGGCTAATGTTTCTAGACTATTTGAACATTGATTCAGCACGTCTTCTTGAAATAAATTTTTCACCTCAAAAAATATTTTCTGAAGAAAATTCATACCCAGGATTCAGGATCCGGATCCGCGATCCGGCTCCGAACTTCAGCTTCGGCTCCGGGATCCGACTAAGGTTTCTGCAATATTTAAAAATTGTTCGGCACGTCTTCTTGACATAAATTTTTCACCAAAAAAATTATTTCCCGAAAAAAATTCATACCAGATTCCGGCCCGATACGATTCGGCTTCGGCTCCGATCCGACAATGTTTTCTACACTATTTTGAAAATTGCTCAGCACTCTTCTTTGAAATTAATTATCTCTCTC
>JABUQX010025796.1:0-17716 GCA_015478945.1 Trachelipus rathkii
TTATAAATATGGTTTTCCTATCTTATTATACTAGTTTAGTGTTTTTCAGTATGTGTTTTGTTTATTTAGGATTTTTAAATTGTTTTATTAGTTTCGTAAATTTTTCTATTGGAAGAAAAAATAAAGTTATCATAAATATCAATTTTAAGATGAATTTTTTTTTCTCTTCTGATCCATCGTATTTATATTTCATAAAAATTATGATCAAAATGAATTTGAAATAATATTTTAAAATGAATATTAATTAAAAAGTTTTTAAATTTCATAAAATTAGAAATAAAATAAATTAATGTGTAATACTTCGCTTATTATCTTTCAGAAAATAGATTGTAAATGCAATGCAACAACCAAATTAGCGAATGAAAACAGAATGTGTGTTCAAGCTAATTACACGTGTGCACCTAATAAATTCATTTGCGCAAATGGGAAATGTATATCCCGTCTTTGGTCCTGTGACGGTTCTGATGACTGCAGTGACAACTCGGATGAGGACAAGAATTATTGCAGTATGTAATCGCATTAAAAACTAAATTTCAAATTTGTTTGCGCCTTATTATATACTCAGATAGAAAATAAATTTATTTAAACTTAACTTTTGTTATTTTCTTTGTAGTAATTTTATATTTAGATTATTATTTTTTTAGGTTACCACACATGCAGTGTAAACGAATTCCGTTGTAAAAACGGACGATGTATTTTCAATTCTTGGAAATGCGACCACGAAGATGATTGCGGCGATGGAACAGATGAAGAAGAGTGTGATTACAAGCCTTGTGCAGAAGGGGAATTTACCTGTGCCAATCAACGGTGTATACCAATGTCACAGGTAATCAGTTTTTTTATTCTTAATTATCGTCAACCAAATTTCTTTATTTTTTTTTTTATTTTTTATCACCAAGCTCCTATAACCACACGCACTTGTCAGACATTCTGGAGGATAGATCAAAAGCTGGGGTAGTTTCTAAAACTTAATATATCTAAGCACAACTATACATATATAAATAATGTATAGGCGGAAGAATACACACTCATCATTATACAATATCACCAAATCATATATATTAGAATATTAAATACTTTTATTTATATTAATATATATATAATGAAGATAATACTACTATATAATAATATAAAAAATACATATATAAACTAATATATATATATCATAAAGCGTATATAAATAATTTTAAATAGATTAAATATTGAGGAAAAAAAAAATAAAAAATCTTTAAATAAATAAAATCATAAATTTAATATAACTAATACAATAGTCCATAACCATAAATTAATAATAACTATATAGACAATTATATATATAAAAGTGAAAATTAGTTATACTATACTATACTATTTATATATATATACATTAAGTATATATCAGAGGCGACTCCTGCACTACTGCTACTCGTGCTCAGCACGAGTTGACCTTATAGAAACGATCTAATTTAGCAAATTTCCAATGTTTCGATATAATTTTCAATTTTATTTGATTAAAGAAAAATTCTGGTCATTTGGAATTAAATGCAATATATTTATTACAGACAGTAATAGTTTAGACAAACACAGCAAATTGAAACGAAAATAGATGGAAGTAATATAGCCTTGTGAATGCAAATGACACATGCTTTTAATATCAATCATATTTATATTAAGAGTAAGGACTAGAGTTGTTGCCGAGTATAGGTAAAAAGGCGGATATAGGTATCTGTGAATTTGATAAATGATATAATCTTTTATAAATACGAGCCTTACTCGATTTAAGAAGTGATTATGGTTTAAATACCTTGAGTAAAGGGGTAACCATTAATAACATAATGTTTATATAAACAATAAATTATAATTCTTTTAAAACCATATATAATATTAATTTAATATATATTATTCAAACTTTATCTTTATATAAATCAATAAGGAGGTGAAAGATATAGATCATTTTATAAAAAGTTTTATATCTGTTTGGAAGATCATCCCTATTAAGTTGCTAACATAAACGAATATTTTAATAGACAATCAAAGTATATATCTATTATATATATATTAACATATACATAGTACAACTAATAATATTTTTACTTAGAATAAGTATTATCTATGATAATATATTATTACTAAATAATATCATATATCTACTATAAATAAATATTATAGTCTATATATAGCTTATTTAAATTATTGATAGCCAAAATATAACATATATAGTCACTATTAACTTTATATGACTACTAAAATTATATAATAATAAGTATAAGTGTATATTTTGATTATATATGTACGATTTTTCATACAACTGTCAAAGCCGCGCAAGCGTCCTTTCTCCAGACAACCCGTCCCTCTGCTGCAGTTTTCATAATTTCCTCCTCTCATCTTAGGCACTCTCCATTTTCCTGCTAGCTGATTTGCCAGAGAGTCCTCTCACCGATCTTCGGCTGCCTGCTAAATTGGTGCTCCAAATATTCTCCATTGGGCGTTCTTTCGTCATTCCTCTCATCTTTGACTTCCATAAAAAACATCACTAAACTCATCATCTCTAGAATGTCCCCATATCCATTACCTCAATCTCCCATCCCACACCTATCCAGTTGGCAACCTCTTCAGTATCATACTTCCTTCACCCCCTATATCTTCTCTATATACCTTTACTATACCGTCATTCCCACCTCTTATTCGCTGTCTCTCCTGGGTATACTTTTTCCAATCATAGTTCTCTTTAATACCCTACTTTCATACTTGTCACGTCACCGACGAGCATTGTATTTCAATTATCAATGGTAAACCACTTACTTTCCGCATCTCGGCATCTCTTTCTTCTCAGTTGTTGGTCCACTAAATCATAGTATTCCGTCATCCGCCTCCAGAATTCACCCATCAAGCGAGTCCTCGCGAAATTAGAAAAGAGAGTATAGAAAAAGTATCACAAATAGACGAGGTGTAAACTAACCGCCCAAGACTTAATAGACATATATAGATAGGCAATCTACGTTTAAAAGATCCACTCTTTTAACTCTCTAATTATCACCATTTTTTAAACAATTAATGTCACGACAGTATGTTATTTTTCATATACTCCTTATCATAGCATGTGAGGGTTTAAGCTATATATTTTAGGATCTTATACAATTTCCCATAAAAATCCTGATAACGCTACAATTACCAGAGAAAGCTTTCATGCAAATATACACCAGACCATACTTTTCTCATTCGTTGCCGCGAGTAATCTCATCCTTCGAAAAATCTTTCCTCTTCCATATCTATGCTCCTTCGAGTCTAAATATATTCCATCAATATTTCAAGAACCGAGATAAATTGACAAGGGTAGTTGGTTTAATATCCTGCCCTCCATATTACTCAACGAGCATAATTCTCAATGAGCTCACTTACCAATCATCACTTAACTCAAAGTACGAAAAAGAAAAATAGAAAAAACTTACTTTATAAAATATTTAAAATTCAACCAAAAAAAATAATTAATCAATAAAAATTAAGAAAAACACACATACGATAAACTACACTAAGCCTACACTATACTAACACATAACTAATCAAAGAAGATAATCAACGGACAAACACATAACACCTCATAAAACTACCATAATTATTATAAAATACACACACATCTACAATGCTACTCAGTCTATCACCCATAGAACCACACCCATAATAAAAACACATCCAATCCCAATACACACAAACCCAATACACCACGTGCACCTCCATCGTATTACACAACCAGTTATAATTTTCTTTCCGTACTATCTATTCCTTGCATGATTATATTCCTACACTCCGGTTATTGTTATAATATCTTCAGTTCTTCTGTACGATTATAACCGTTAATCTAATCCCTTAGCTTCTCTCAATCTGATCCTCCGAATATGAGTAAACAACTCCAGCCAACCATATATATTATATATATATATATATAATCTTCGAATCGTCTCCTCTCTTTATTCACTCTATTCGCTCCCCAACATGCCAGATCGTCGACATATGCCATTATGTCCCCTTCAAATTCCTCATAATCCAGTCTCAACCTACTCACTTATCTCTTATCTACTAATAGTACATGACTGCTATATTTGGAGGGAAAAACATAATCTATTATTCCTTTTTTTTTAATATTGTAGCGACTTGTCATAAAATCAATTATACTCTACAGAAGGGGAGATGGTGAATACGCTGAGTAGAATACGTAGGATATGAATAATACAAATTGAATTCATGTATAGAAATAATAATAATATTACTGGGAGGATTCATGGATGAGAAGGAAATAATTGGCTATGAGAAAGGAGATATGCTTTATACATGTTTAAGCCAGCCAAAATCCACTACTACAGGTAAGGACATATTATAGACTTATAAAATTCTATACATATATAAAACTATTAGAAAATAAAAAAATAACATATGATATATATAGCATAACACATGAGAAACACACTGAAAGAAACTATCACGCTAAAATAAACAGACTAGCATCTACATATCAAACTCTACTGTTTGCTATACAAACCTCGGCAGTTCCAATCAAACCATTCGTAGTGAGATCTAATCGTTCTCGCACGATACAGTCGTTTTTCTAACATTACAATTGGCGTGACTGCGCATTTTTCTCAATCATACATACATTCCGCACCATATTACTATTAAGCCAATTCCCTGTTTGTGAACAAGCTTGACGTTTTCAGGTGTGATTTACAAGGCGTTTGCTTTTTTTCCTCTCCTTAGCACATACCTTCTAGGTTGTATTCAACAACAAGCTTTCCACATATACTTTGGAGGGAGGGTGCCCCACTGCTTATCTTAATCACCATAGCGCAAACCAAGGAGAGCCTGTAGCTATCTCCTAATCCTTTGGTTCCCTTCACGAATTTTTGATGGAAAGTGGTGCTTAGAACTAGCATAATAATCACAGAATGCTCCATTAGCCACACATTATGATCCCTCTTGCTGTTCCTGTGAACTCGTACCGAATAGCTTCTCCAGGAGCTTTTTTTCCTTGGCAAGAACCTAAACAAAAATGTATTCCCCCAATGTTTTCTCGATCTGTCTATTGTAGCAAATGAAAATTGTAAGTTCACCTTATTTAACTAATGTTTGTAGCATGGTCATAGAAAATGATATACTACATATTCTGAAAGAAAATTATAAAAGATATCTAAGTTATCATGCTTAACTACTCTTTGCCAATAACCGAAATTAGTTGCCTTATGAAAAATGGCCAACTAGAAATTAGTTAAACAATGGATGTATTATAAATATATATAATACTATATATATAATATTAATATATATATATATAAATATATATTATATATATTATATATATATATAATATATATATATATATATATAATAATATAATATATAATATATATATAAATATATATAATAGAATATATATATAATATATATATATAGTATAGTATATTATTAATATATATAAATATATATTATAGCTATATATATATATATATAATATATATAATACAAGCTATATATTTATATTTAAGGACGGGATGTATCAATATGCATAAATTGGAATACGGTATATATGCATTATATATATAATATATATATATAATAATATATATACTATATATATAATACTTATATACTTTATATACTTAATGTCTTTTTTATTATTATATTTCCCTTTACCCTTTTAATTTACTATTCTTCCCCTTCCCTGGAACATAAAAAAAAACCCTGTTGGCAAATGTTTTATTTTTAATTAATTAAGATTATTTATAATATTTACTATATTTTTTCTTTTTCCTCTCTGACGTCAGACATTTTTCCCAATATAACTGCCAGCCTTAAGCAACTTTCTTAGTCCGTGAATAAGCATGTTTGAGAGATGTCGTACTCTGGTTTATCGGCTTCCTCTGTGTCCGCCTCACCTAGGATCATGGCTTATCTTAACTAATATTTTTAAATGTTTACTTAAATAACTGTTTTTAATCTAATTGTTTCCTCCAAAGCTGCAGTCTTAAAGCGCTAGCTTTGAAATTATCGAACAATTTTATTACTATTTATACTACTATTTCTAAAACTATTACTATCTAATCTGATCTGAACGTCTATCTCGATTATTAAATATTATTTATTCCTCTATGGTCATTCTATTCCGCAGCGAGTTGAAAAATAGACTTACTAATGTATCTTTCTACTTCCTTCTTTATTAATTCATTAATTTTTACACACTAACTTCAGTTTTGAACCAGCATTTTTGGAAGTAGGGACTGTTGTTCAACCAATTATTTTTAAAAATATTAATATTTTATATCCTTCTCGTATATTTTTTCGAATTTTACTACAGTATAGGCTGCGTTTGTGGTGTAGTCGCCATTTATTCATTATTATGATATAAAAAGAAGTAATTGTGAAATCCTACTAATTTAATGTATAGTTATTGGAGTGTTTGCTAGTACGTACAGGTTCAAAATAACTTAAGAGTACATTATTTGGTCAGGTTCCTCACGATTTTCCCGGCAGGAAGTCGCGGCCTTACTACAGTACTGAAATTTTTAAATCTTTTCTAGGCCCTTTGATTACCTATATAATTAATTCGGGTATTTTAAACGGTATTGTATTTTTCCTATAGTTTCAGGAGGTTCCTAAACAAATTTTTATGATTTTTTCCATAATTATTGCTTTTGGGCCCATATTTTCCACCAAGTTTCAGGGAGGGAGTTACCATTCATAGGATTTGATAACTGCTAGTATCTTATGAAGGAAGTATTCGATCCTTTCCTGTGATGGGCAGTCTTTTTTGGGTATAAGAACTTTATCTTTTTCCTTTTGTAAGAGTTTTAATAAACTTTTTAGTTAGGATGTTATTACTATTTTGTTTTGTACGTTCTTTCGTGCTCCCATATTCTCAACTTAAAACATATTCCTTTCTAGGTACGAACACTGTTGAGTTTTTTATAAGTGAGGATAAGCCGCAGGCCTTAACAATACAGGAAATTTTTAATTTTTTTTAGGCACACCCACTCGATAGAGAGATTGTGATTATTCTTCTAAATATTGTATTTTCTAAAAGCTTTTCAGGGGTTACTAAAAAAATTTTGTTCTCCTCATCAGCTATATTTTTCCCTCTTACTATATAGTTTTTCGAGGAGGTTACCATTATACCAATAAAGTTTTGCACACTGTGTATTATAATCGGGGATCTTCTTAATGTATCTTTGGTTAACAATCTTTTTCCTTATGTAAAGTTTTATAACTTTTATGTTAGAATCAACTTTTTTCTCTGAGTTTTGAGAGATACATTATTTAAATTTTTTCTTAATATATTTTTTCTTTTTTCTTTCTCTCTTTTGAATACATCTTTACATATATGCTTTTTTCCCTCCGAGTTTGAGGGAGGTACTATGTAAGATTCTTTTATACATTATTAATAGTTGTTTTTCCTACGATATAGAGAGCAGATGGTATTACAACTATCTAAGTTAGAATTTTTGGTTTGGTGCTTACATAAGGAGGCGTGAAATTGGTATATTCCTCTTGCTAATAAAATGGTTCTTTTTATACAGTATGATATGTACTCCAGGTTTATGAAATTTATTATTTAACGAGGTATAACATGACCGGCAATTTAGGTCCTCAGTTTTATGTATGTTCTGTTTTGGTAAATCCTTTCTTTAATGTATCGTTAGTAAAATTTGGTTTTCTTATATCTTTTTATTTTCTTGATTTCATTATTTTTGCTCCTCAAATTTTTATTTATAACATTTCATGGATTTTGAAAATTTGTGTGTTGATAGCTATGAATGTAGTTAAATTGGTGTATTATAAGTGGCTGAAAATCATATATCCACCATGTCCATACTGTAATATTTTTGTAGAGTATATAAAGTTTTTTTGAGCGATGTGCCTATTAATTTTTGAGTTTTTTATGAAACCTTATGTATATTTCACTATTTATATTTTTCTTTGTCTATTATTGATTTCATTTTTTTGTACTTTTAGGCAATCGGGATTGAGATTTGAAAATAAAATTTTATTGGAAAAGCTTGTT
The DNA here is from genome assembly GCA_015478945.1 of Trachelipus rathkii. Lineage (NCBI taxonomy): Eukaryota > Metazoa > Arthropoda > Malacostraca > Isopoda > Trachelipodidae > Trachelipus > Trachelipus rathkii. The sequence continues at coordinate 8,027 of JABUQX010025796.1, forward strand.
CGTTTGTGCAATTAACCCCAAGGCATCATTAGCATTTATCCCAGAAACAAATATTTGGGAGATATATATATATATATATATATATATATATATATATATATAATATATATATATATATATATATATAATTAATATATATATATATATAAATATATATTATATATATATATATATATATATATAGTATAATAATTGTTCCCGTCCTATATATATTATATATATATATATATTATATATTATATATATATATATATATATTATATATTATTTATATTATTATTTGTATTTTATATATATATATATTAAATATATATTATATATAATATATATATATATATATATTATTATATTAAATAATATATATATATATATATATATATTATATATATAATATATATATATATATATATATATATATATATTATATATATATATTATATATATAATTATATATATATATATATATATATAAAAATATAATATAAATGTTCTTAAGCATGCAATCCCCATAAAAGCATTAATGGCAACTGACTTTTACCAAGCGTGATGCCGGTAACGACCCTACAAAATTAGAAGATGCCAAATTATTTTATGCCGTCGTAACATAAAAACGGTCGATGATAGAGAAAAACTAAAAACATATTTGGAATCTGCATAAAAAACTGTATATAAAAAAAAATAAAAAAAAATCAGAAGAAACAAAATATAATTTTTTTTTCCTTACATTATGTAATAAACTTAGTTTCAATAAATATAAAAGGTTCTAATAAGGAATTTTCCTTAAGCTAGCTGAACCCCAACAAGAATGGCATCTCCGACAGGAACCACTTCTAGAATGCATTTAAATGGCATAACCGAGGAGCTTTCTCGCGTGACAAAAAAAAAGATTCACAGAAGTGGAAGCCTCCTTATCAGCAACCCCTGGCAACAGTATTGATAGTGGCTTTTCAGCAAATAAACCTACTGAAGATGAAGAGGATTTGGATATGTTAGACTTTGATAAGTTCATGGGCCGAAATGCATTGACATCTCATTCACCTTTAAAGAAATACCAAGGAACCTCATCGAAAAAACTGAAGAAACAGTCATCAAGGAGCAAAGATAATTCAAATTTGCAATCTGTGAAAGAGGATTTGAAACTCTACGAAAACATGGAGATGCTGTCTCTACAGAAGAGATCCTTTCATGGGGGTGGCATGGAAAATGGGCCAAGGTTCCATTATTATCAGTACTTGCAAGCAAATATTTATCAATCCTTCCCTCATCAGTGAGAGAGAGGAGCGTATTTTTTAGTGTAGGGTGGAAGGTTAACACACAAAAAGGAAACTAGTGCTCTCGCCAAATACGTAAGTGAAAGCTTAATGTTTTGCATCACAATTTGAATTTGAGAATTTTTAAATTTGAGTATTGAAGATATTCTATCTTTTATCATCAAAGGAGTTAATATTAATTATTATGTCATGTTTTAATAATAGCGTTTTTTATTTTGTCTTTCCAGCTGATTAATTGAGGTCTATTCTTTTCATTATTTTATACTTTTTCTTGTACGTAGTTAAAGAATCTTCTTGTAAATTGTAATAATGTTAAAACATAAAAAAGCTAGTAGCTAAACTTTGATAATACTTTACTGGAAAATGGAATATTTTTGAATAAACATAAACATAAAAAAAGTATTAAAGATTATATTTGCATTTATTATTCCTTTTAAGTACTATTTTAATTTATAAAATAAATATACTTGGGACACAACCAAATATGAAATAAATGACTGAGTATTGGTTGTACAGGGAATGCAATCCTGAGTTGCCTAGCAGGTACACAAATATTCTATCTTATTACTGTGAATTTATTATATTCAATTAAAGTATCCGTATCTGGCACCTAAAAAAAAAGAGTTATCGGTATTCGATCTCTTTTCTGGTATCGGTACAACCCCCTTGAATATTATATATATATATATATATATATATATATATATATATATATATATATATTTATATATATATATATATTATAATATTTATATATATCTATATTATATATAATAATATATATATATATATATATAAATATTATATATATATATATATATCATATATATATATATATATATATATATATATTATATATATATATATATTAGGGATGTACCGATACAAGAAAAGAGGCCGATACCGATACTGATACCAGAAAAGAGGCCGATGCCGATACCGATACTTTAATTAATATAATAAATACACATTAATAAGATAGAACATTTTGTGTACTGCTAGGCAACTAGGATTGCATTCCCTGTACAAACCATACTTAGTCATTTATATTCAAATTTGGTTGTGCCCAATTATAATAAATTTCCAATTTTAGATAGAAGGTGGGAGCAATAAAGACCTGCAAATAATAATATTAATAACTTTTTATGTTTGTGTTTATTCCAAAAAAATATTCCATTTCAATTTTCCATTAAGTATTAACAAAGTTTAGCTACTACTAGCTATGTTTTAAAATGATTACAATTTACAAGATTCTTTAACTAGCTACAATATAAAGAATAAAAATAAATAAAAAGGAAGAGACCTCAATTAATCAGCTGAAAAGACAAAATAAAAAAACGCTATTCCTTATTAAAACATGACATAATAATAATATACCCTTAAGATACCGATGATATCATTCAATATCTTCAAATCAAAAATGTCTCAAACTGTGATTGGCAAAAAACATTAAGCTTTCACTAGTATTTGGTGAGAGCCTGTTTCTTTTTGAGGTGGTTTACATTCCACCTACACTAAAAATATGCTCTCTCTCGACTGTGAGGGACGGACTGATAAAATATTTGGCTTGCAAAGCACTGATATAAAGGAAACCTTGGCCCATTTTCAATGGCCAACCACATGAAAGGATTCTATTCTGTAGAGCAGTATCTCCATGTTTTCGTAGAGTTTCATCTCCTCTTTCACAGATTGCAAATTTGAATTATCTTTGCTCCTTGATGAATGTCTCTTCAGTTTTTTTGATGAGGTTCCTTGGTGTGATTCCTTTGAAGGTGAATGAGATGTCAATGCAATTTCGGCCATGAACTTATCAAAGTCTAACATGTCCAAATCCTCATCATCTTCAGTAGGTTTATTTGCTGAAAAGCCACCATCATCACTATCAATATCGTTGCCAGGGGTTGCTGATAAGGCGGCTTCCACTTCTGTGAATCTTTTCTTGGTCACGCGAGAAAGCTCCTCGGTTATGCCATTTAAATGCATTCTAGAAGTGGGTCACCGTCGAGATGCATTCTTGTGGGGTTTCAGCTAGCTTAAGGAATTCCTTATTAGAACCTTTTATATATCGAAACTAAGTTCATTACACAATGTAAAAAAAAAAAATTATTTTTTGTTATAATATAATAAATATAATATAATAAACATTTGTAAAATTGGAAGTAGACAGTGTAAAACGTTGGCAGATTCATTTTGTTATGTGTGTGGATATTATGCTATATTATACTTGGTTCCCTTCACAATTTCCACCAAAATTGTGAAGGGAACCAAGTATTGGATAGCGTACAGGCTCTTGGTATGCCTATTGGTGATTAAGATAAGCACTGGGCACCTCATTATATGTGGAAGTTGTAAAACAACCCTAGAAGGGTGGCTAAGAGGAACAAGAAAAGCAATGCCTTTGGCTATTCCCAGAATATGGCGAGAGCCAACGAATCACTATGATGACTGCCACTTCTGCATGGTGAATATTACAAAATATAGAAAATCTCTTCCATACCCAGATATTCCCTCATCCAGAACCCCAGTTCCTCATAATGAAAACTACCCTATACCTTCACCACCCCTTCTGTAAGTAAAATTGTTTTATGACAAGTCCATGACATATAAAAGAAGAAACGTATGTTTCCTCACAAAAGAAATATTACAGCAATTTTGAAGATCATAATTATATATATATATTATATATAATATTATTATATAATATATATAATATATATATATATATATATATAAATATATACTATATATATATATATATATAATATATATATATATATATATATATATATATATATATATATATATATATATATATATATATATATAGCAGGTTTTTTCTCTTTTCTTTTCTATAAGATGATGAGCTCATTGAAACATGCCTAAATATGCTTAAATCCTTGAAATTGAAGGAAAAGATGAGCATAATTGAAAATGATGCCTGGTGTGCATTCCGTAATGTGGTTCTAGGGATTTTTAGGAAATTGTAAAGATTCAAATTACAAAACAGCTGATAAAAATGCTCATTGATTGTTATAAAAAAATGGGGTGCCGTATGTCATTAAAGGTGAGTTATTTACACTCGCATTTGGACTTTTTTCGAGAGAATTTAGGGGATGTAAGTGAAGAACATGGTGAAAGATTTCACTAGGATATTCAGACAATGGAAAGGCGATACCAGGGACGTTGGGATAGTGCCATGATGGGTGATTATATGTGGGTTTTGATAAGAGAAACCAAATTGATTCACAAGAGAAAAGCACGATCCACAAAGAACTTTTAAATGCAAAGTAAGCATGTTTTTGGCATTGACTTATATTTTGGGGATATTAGTATGTATCTTATTAAGTAAAAAGTCTTTTTTAAGTTTCTGTTCGCAAATTTAAACCTTCAAATAAAAAATTGATGTTCCTATATGAGCATGTTCAAGTAGTAAGCTCATTAACAAACCTTTAAAATGGAAAAAACATAAATATTGCAATAACTCTCAAAGTTCGATGATAGAAAAAATAAATGAAGGTTTCTGTGTTCAGCGTCAAAAAATATATAAGATTCAATAAAAAAATAAAAAGAAACATTTTTTGTGCTACATAGTGTTATTGAATCTGAAAGTTTTCATAATTTTCACTATCAAAAAGTCCGCAAGTATCGGCCATATTTAAACCAAATACCGATACACCCTCTTCCCAGTATAAAAAAGGCCGATACTATCGGTACATCCTAATATAATATATATATATATATATATATATATATAATATATACTATATATATAATATATTATATATACTATATATATATATATATATATTATATATATATTATACTATATATATATTATATATATATATATATATATACTATAATATATATATATATATATATAATATTATAATATATATATACGAGTATATATATTATATATAGTATATATATATAAATCTATATATATATATATAATTATATATATATATATATATATACTATAATATATATATATATATATATATATATATATATATATATATATATATATATATAGCTATATATATATAATATTATATATATTATATATATATATATATATATATATATATATATATATATATAATATATATATATAATATTATATATATTATATAGATATATTATATATATATAAATATATACTATTTATATATATATATATATAATAATAATAAATATATATATTACTTACTACTTTTCCCCCTCTTCTAATTTTTTGATTGTAACTATTTCAGACCATAAGTTAATTTCATTTCCATTCTTGCCAAGCTGAAAATGATTACATTTAAGTTATAATAATAATTAAAAATAATAATAATAATAATAATAATATAATAATAATAAATATAATAATATAAAATAATAATAATAATAGATAATTTGTTTTGTACTAATGAAGCAGGCTAAGACCCAAATCCTTCGTTTAATGCTGGTTTTCTTTGAAGTGAAAGAAATGATCATTCATTTCTCGAAGCCTGAGTTTATACTTATTTTATATATTACTACACGTGAGCTTTACATGTTAAATTGAACTTTGGGCAAGCAAGTAGAGCAGATCCCATCCTGATCACTTTGACATGATAAAATCATCTTTCAAACTACTCTTCTCCCAGCCCGCCGTGTTAAAATAATAATAGGGATAAAGCACGTTAAAAGGTAGTTTTTTTAAATAACAAAATAAATAAATAATAATAATAATAATAATAATAATAATAATAATAATAATAATGCAGTAATATAGTAGTAGTAACAACATCTAAACAATAGACAAATAGTAGCCATAATTATAATAATAATAATTGTAATTACTGGTAGAAGGGTTTGGTATGGTAAGTAAAAAAAAGGTGGTTTGAAAGTAAATGTAGATAAGAGAAAGATGATGGTAGTTAGTGGTTGATGAGAGTCCATAGTGTGAAGTCATGTTTTATGGAGCAATTGGAGCAAGTATCTGAATTTAAATATTTAAGATGTATGTTGGATGTGAAGGGGACTGATGATGCAATGTAGTAGGAAAGTTGTGAATGGTAGGAAGGTGGCTGGTGCAATTAAATACTTGGTGGATCAAGTTACAAGTTAAATCACAAGGTGAAATTGGATATGTAACAAGCACAGTTGCTCCACAATCGTCCATCCATTCCTCTAAGTAAGTGCAAAATTTGGCTTCACAATCTGAACCAAATGCTGTCTTTGCCATTGATGTAGACAACGCATCATCAGCAGAAGTAAGTAGTGATGAAATCTTTTCTGACACAGCATCTGTATCAGAAGAAAGTGAAAATGAAAATGACAAAAGAAAACATGTCAAACGATTTTCAACATCACATGCTGCTAAGTTGGTGACAAAAAAAAATCTCTTTCAAGTAATAAAGCTGCTGTAGTGTGCTCTAGTCTAGCCGAAGATGGAATCAGTGTTCCAACACCATCAGTCAGGTGTTTGGCGAGCTGTTATAAAAAGTGGCAAAGATGCAAAGTGTAAAAAAAATTATTTTGCAAGAAGAGAAACATTTCTGCCTTGATTTGGAGGACAGTAAGCGAATTGCAAATCACGAGTATCAAGTGGTAATCTTGACGAGTTCACTTAAGAGAATTGAAATTAGGTGTAGTAAAATGTGAAAAGCAAGAAATCAATCGACAGGATTATTTTTTTAATGCACCGCAAAGTTTGCTGAATGAATTTGATGCATGGAAGAAACTCAAAATGATCAATATGTGAAAACAGCAAGTAAATACTGGCGGTGATGGAATTGATCAAGAAAATTAAAAACTGAAATGATCACAAGAGGTTTTTTCAGCCACAGTATATTGGCTGCCAGTATCATTCTTGATAGAATCTTAAGCATGTGTTTTAGACTTCTTTTAATCCAATTCTTCTACCAATTCCAACCTTTTATTTCTCTTATGAATTTGTGTGCGTGTGGTTTTTGGAGTTCTCGCTGTAAGTAATAAAACAATGTGATAGTCCTTGCAGCAGTCCTACAAGCTAGAGAAAAGTGAAATAATAACTATTCAAAATCCAGGTTGGCAAGAATGTGATTTTTGATTTCTGTATGGGTTATGTAGAGCATTCAGTTTCCTTAAAGAAACTGGTGCGTACCCCATAATTAATTTGAGAAAAATTACCATCTTCACAAAATGCCCAGATGGAATTCGTGTGCCTATATTACCTAATGCTGCTTTATTTTTTGTATCCTCAATTCCTAAAAATGGAGAAATATCACTGGAAATACTGTGTGCTTTCCCAAAATTCTCAAATGCATGGCAGGAGCCCTGGTTTTTCTAACCAAATGTTAATGCAAACAGTTTCACTATAAACTGATGGATGGAATTTCCGAATTAAATTGCTCTGCAGCCACGAAGTGCTTTGTAACTCACTGAAATGTTGACAGATCTATTGTAGATATACCACGGACGAATATTTGTGCTGAACAAGGGGTAAAATTAATGGAAGGAATGTGCCAGAAATGCAAAACAGATAAATATTTGAAATCTGAAACGTTATTGCAACTTAAATTGGACTCTGCTGAATTTGTACTTAAGTTTCAGAAATTTCAATTGTCCATCGGTGCGAACATTTTATGAATTGAATGAAATAATTGTCATTTTCTGATTGTGTATAAAAAAGTTCATTGATTTCTAATACAGGGTATATATATATATATATATTTTTTTTTTGTCTATATTTTGATATTTTATATAAAAATTTATTTTTTTTTATAAAAATATATTTATATATATATATATTTTTTTTTTATATATATATATATATATATATATATATATATATATATATATTATATATAATTAAATATATATAATATATTATATCTCATCTTTTCCTTTTTTTTCCCCAAAGACTGGGGGTAAGGTGCGTGATATGTGACACAAGTCGAAAAGAAAGCCCAGCATTACCGCCCCCTCTATGCCTATTAGTGAACTCGTTCATCACGTCAGAAATCACCATAGAGCTTCACGGGAGAAGCGACGGACCCTCACTATGGCAATACTCGTAAAGTGTAGGGTTCATCCCCTGACCCAGGGTGGGCCACAACCATATCCCCCTCACAACCCCGCCATTCACTCCTATTATGCATTTATTTTCGCCTCTTGCAACTCCACAATTTCTCTTACTTCAGAACATTTCGTTTACTGAACTCAATCCACTTTTTTCTTTTCAGTCTCCCAGCCGGTCGATCCCAACACACTCACCACTATACATCCGCTTAACCAACTGACTCATTCATTCTTTCCACATGACCAAACCATCTCAATGTACTTTCATTTATCCTTTCTATTTACAACCCTTTTCTTCACACCACATAAAATCTCTAATACGTTCATTCCTCATTTATCAATTTTTCTCACACCTAAAATGCCCCTAAGATTGTCCATCTGAACACATGAACTTAGATCTATACCTCTTATTTCCAGACCATTAGTCTCACACTATACATTAACACAGGTAAACAACATACCCTCATGTAAGACCATAGCGGCACTCAAGACTTAGTCCCCTTTACCATTCACAACGATTTAATTGCACCAGCCAACTTCTGCCATTCACAACTTTTCCTACTAACACTCTGCATCATTGCATTCCCTTTTCATCCAACAAATATCATAAATATTTAAACTCGACACTTGTTTTCCAAGCTGCTCACATCCACATAACTTCCCACGAGGACTGTCTTAGTCACAACCTTAACCGTTACTTATCTACGTTTACTTTTCAACCCCTCCTTTTACACACCGCTAAACTAATTCTCTCCTCTCTCTCTCTCTCTCTCTCTCTTCTCCTCTCTTCTCTCTCTCTCTCTCTCCTCTCCTCTTCTCATCTCTTCTCTCTCTCTCTCTCTCTCTCTTCTCTCTTCTCTCTCTCTCTATCTCTCTCTCATTCTCTCTCTTCTCTCTTCTCTCTCTCTTCTCTCCTCTCTCTCTCTCTCTCTCTCTCTCTCTCCTCTCGTCTCTCTCTCTCTCTCTCTCTCTCTCTCTCCTCGCTCTCTCATCTCTGCTCTCTCTCTCTCTCTCTCTCTTCTTCTCCTCTCTCTCTCTCTCGTCTCTCTCTCTCTCCACTCTCTCTCTCTCTCCTCTCTCCCCCTCTCTCTCCTCCCCCCCCCCCTTCTCTCTCTCTCTTCTCTCTCTCTCTCACTCTCTCTCTCTCTCTCTCTTCCTCTTCTCTCTCTCTCTCCTCTCTCTCTCTCCTCTCTCTCCTCTCTCTCTCTCTCTCCTCTCTCTCTCTCCTCTTCATCTTCCTCTCTTCTCCTCCCTCTCTCTCTCTCTCCTCTTCTCTCTCTCCATCTCTCTCTCTCTCTCTCTCTCTCTCTCTCCCATCCTCCTACCCTCTCGATCCCACCTTCTAATTATTTCCTGCTTCCTCTCCTCTCTCGATGGTTCATAT